>ML332765.1:0-11134 GCA_005239505.1 Nicotiana paniculata
ATATCACAAAATCAGCAGGAAATACAAACTTCCCCACTTGCACCAATACATCATCCAGAATACCTGACGGTCTCTTCACCGTCATATCAGCAAGTTGTAGCAGCATGGAGGTGGGTCTGGCTCTACCAATCCCCAGTCGTTTATATTCGGACTGCGGCATCAGATTAATGATGGCCCCTAAGTCACATAGAGCTTTGGCAAAAGCTAAGTTGCCAATGGTACAAGGAATTGTAAAACTCCCTGGATCAGACAACTTTTCAGCAATAGGGCGCGTCAGCACCGCACTACAAGTCTGAGTAAGGGTAACAGTAGCTAGATCTTGGAAGTCAACTTTTCTGGNTGAAGTCAAATTTTATGGACATCAATTCCTTCATCATTTTAGCGCAACCAGGCATTTCCTTCAACGCATCAATCAATGGGATATTTACCTGTATTTTCTTTAGCATGTCCAAGAACTTTTTTTATTGTTCATCCTTTTTGTATTTGGCCAGCCTCTGACGGAATGGAGCTGGCGGTCTCAGCCACCACCTCAACTACCAGCTTCTGGGCTATCTCCACTTCAATAATACAGGCACGACTGTCGGAATTCCAGTTTAATTGCCATAAAATGCAAAAAAAATGTAACTTGATCATTTTAAAGCATTGGTTATGGTTCCTTGGGTCATATTTAATGTCGCGGACAAATATCATACGACCCGGTACCGGATCCGTACCAAGGCGTCTGTCATGGACCATGGCAGGCGATAATACATGCACGACTTGCGGAATTCCAGTTTAATTTCCATAAAATGCCAAAAATGTAACTTGATCATTTCGAAGAGTTGGTTATGGTTCCTTAGGTCATTTTTCATGTCTCGGAATCATGAGATTCGGTACCCGCTCCGTACCAAGGAGTCCGACCTGGACCACGGCAGGCGATAATACAGGCATGACTGACGCAATTCCACTTTAATTGCCATAAAATGCCAAAAAATGTAACTTGATCATATCGAAGTGTTCGTTATGGTTCCTTGGGTCATATTTGATATCCCGGACAAATATCATGCGATCCGGTACCGATTCCATACTAGGCGTCCGGCCTGGACCATGGCAGGCGATAATACATGCACGACTGATGGAATTCCAGTTTAATTGCCATAAAATGCCAAAAAATGTAACTTGATAATTTCGAAACGTTGGGTATGGTTCCTTGGGTCGTATTTGATGTTCCAAAAAAATATCATGTGATCCAGTAATGGCTCCCTACCAAGGTGTCCGACCTGGACCATGGCAGGCAATAGCAGAGGCACGACTGGCGGAATACCAGTTTAATTGCCATAAAATGCCAAAAAATGTAACTTGATCATTTCGAAGCGTGGATTAGGGTTCCTTGGGTCATATTTGACGTCCCAGATAAATATCATGCAATTCGGTACCGGTTACGTACCATGGCGTCCGGCCTGGACCATGGCAGGCGATAATACAGGCACGACTGACGGAATTCCAGTTTAATAGCCATAAAATGCCAAAAAATGTAACTTGATTGTTTCGATGCGTTGGTTAAGGTTCCTTGGGTCATATTTGATGTCCCAGACAAATATCATGCAACCCAGTACCAACTTCGTACCAAGGCGTCCGGCCTGGACCATGACAAGCGATAATATAGGCACGACTGGCGAAATTCCAGTTTAATTGCCATAAAATGCCAAAAAATGTAACTTGATCATTTCGAAGCGTTGGTTATGGTTCCTTGGGTAGTATTTGATGTCTTGGAGAAATATCATGAGAAACGGTACCGTACCAAGGTGTCCGACCTGGACAATGACAGGCGATAATACAGGCACGACTTGCGGAAATCCAGTTTAATTGCCGTAAAATGCCAAAAAATGTAACTTGATCATTACGAAGCGTTGGTTATGGTTCCTTGGGTCGTATTTGATTTCCCGGACAAATTTTATGCGATTCGGTACCGGCTCCATAACAAGGCGTCCGTCCTGGACCATGGCAGGTGATAATAACGACACGACTGTCGGAAATCAAGTTTAATTGCCATAAAATGCCAAAATGTAACTTGATCATTTCGAAGAGTTGGTTATGGTTCCTTCGGTCGTGTTTGATGCCCCGAAAAAATATCATGCGATCCGGTACCAACACCATACCAAGGCGTCCGACCTGGACCATGGATGGCAATAATACAGGCACGACTGACGCAATTCCACTTTAATTGCCATAAAATGCCAAAAAATGTAACTTGATCATTTCGAAGTGTTGGTTATGGTTCCTTGGGTCATATTTGATATCCGGGACAAATATCATGCGATCCATTACCGATTCCGTACTCGACGTTCGGCCTGGACCATGGCAGGCGATAATACATGCACGTCTGACGGAATTCCAGATTAATTGCCGTAAAATGCCAAAAAAGTAACTTGATCATTTCGAAGTGTTGATTATGGTTCCTTGGGTCGTATTTGATGTTCCGAAAAAATATCATGTGATCCGGTAACGGCTCCATACCAAGGTGTCCGGCCTGAACCATGGTAGGCGATAATACAGGCACCACTGGCGGAATTCAAATTTAATTGCCATAAAATGCCAAAAAATGTAACTTGATCATTTCGAAGCATTGGTTATGGTTCCTTGGGTCGTATTTAATGTTCCGTACAAATATCATGCGATCCGGTACCGGCTCTTTACCTAGGCGTCCGACCTGGACCATGGCAGGCTATAATACAAACACAACTGGCGGAATTCAAGTTTAATTGCCATAAAATGCCAAAAAATGTAACTTGATCATTTCGAAGTTTTGGTTATGGTTCCTTGGGTCGTATTTGATTTTCGGAAAAATATCATGTGATCCGGTAACGGCTCCGTGCCAAGGTGTCTGGCCTGGACCATGGCAGGAAATAACAGAGGCACGACTGGCGGAATTCCAGTTTAATTGCCATAAAATGCCAAAAAAGTAACTTGATCATTTCGAAGCTTTGATTATGGTTTCTTGTGTCGTATTTGATGATAAATATCATGATATCAGTACCGGCTCCGTACCAAGGCGTCCGGCCTGGACCATGGCAGGCGATAATACATGCACGACTGACAGAATTCCAGTTTAATTGCCATATAATGCCAAAAAATGTAACTTGATCATTTCGAAGCATTGGTTATGGTTCCTTGGCTCGTATTTGATGTCCCGGACAACTATCATGATATCCGGTAACGGCTGCATACCAAGGCGTCCGGCCTGGACCATGGCAGGCGATAATACAGGCATGACTGGCGGAATTCCAGTTTAATTGCCATAAAATGCCAAAAAATGTAACTTGATCATTTCGAAGCGTTGCTTATGGTTCCTTGGGTCATATTTAATGTCTCGAAGAAATATCATGCGACCCAATACCGGCTCGGTGCCAAGGCGTCCGGTCTGGACCATGGCAGGCCAAAATACAGGCGCGACTGGTGGAATTCCAGTTTAATTGCCATTAAAGGCCAAAAAATGTAACTTGATCATTTCGAAGCGTTAGTTATGGTTCCTTGGGTCATATTTAATGTCTCGAAGAAATATCATGCGACCCAATACCGGCTCGGTGCCAAGGCGTCCGGGCTGGACCATGGCAGGCGATAATACAGGCACGACTGGCTGAATTCCAGTTTAATTGCCATAAAATGTCAAAAAATATAACTTGATCATTTCGAAGCGTGGATTATGGTTCCTTGGGTCATATTTAACGTCCCGGATAAATATCATGCAATTCGGTACCGATTACGTACCACGTCGTCCGCCCTGGACCATGGCAGGCGATAATACAGGCACGACTGACGGAATTCCAGTTTAATAGCCATAAAATGCCAAAAAATGTAACTTGATTGTTTCGATGCGTTGGCTATGGTTCCTTGGGTCATATTTGATGTCCCGGACAAATATCATGCGACCCGGTACCAACTCTGTACCAAGGCGTCCGGCGTGGACCATGGCAAGCGATAATATAGGCACGAGTGGCAGAATTCCAGTTTAATTGCCATAAAATGCCAAAAAATGTAACTTGATCATTTCGAAGCGTTGGTTATGGTTCCTTGAGTAGTATTTGATGTCTTGGAGAAATATCATGCGAACCGGTACCATACCAAGGTGTCCGACCTGGACAATGACAGGCGATAATACAGGCACGACTTGCGGAAATCCAGTTTAATTGCCGTAAAATGCCAAAAAATATAACTTGATCATTACGAAGCGTTGGTTATGGTTCCTTGGGTCCATTTGATTTCCCGGACAAATGTCATGCGATTCGGTACCGGCTCCATAACAAGGCGTCCGTCCTGGACCATGGCAGGCGATAATAACGACACGACTGTCGGAAATCAAGTTTAATTGCCATAAAATGCCAAAATGTAACTTGATCATTTCGAAGAGTTGGTTATGGTTCCTTAGGTCGTGTTTGATGCCCCGAAAAAGTATCATGCGATCCGGTACCGACACCATACCAAGGCGTCCGACCTGGACCATGGATGGCGGTAATACAGGCACGACTGACGCAATTCCACTTTAATTGCCATAAAATGCCAAAAAATGTAACTTGATCATTTTGAAGTGTTGGTTATGGTTCCTTGGGTCATATTTGATATCCGGGACAAATATCATGCGATCCATTACCGATTCCGTACTCGACGTTCGGCTTGGACCATGGCAGGCGATAATACATGCACGACTGACGGAATTCCAGTTTAATTGCCGTAAAATGCCAAACACGTAACTTGATCATTTCGAAGTGTTGGTTATGGTTCCTTGGGTCGTATTTGATGTTCCGGAAAATTATCATGTGATCGGGTAACGGCTCCATGCCAAGGTGTCCGGCCTGGACCATGGCAGGCAATAACAGAGGCACGACTGGCGGAATTCCAGTTTAATTGCAATAAAATGCCAAAAAAGTAACTTGATAATTTCGAAGCTTTGGTTATGGTTTCTTGTGTCGTATTTGATGTCCCGAACAAATATCATGATATCGGTACCGGCTCCGTACCAAGGCGTCCGGCCTGGACCATGGCATGCGATAATACATGCACGACTGACGGAATTCCAGTTTAATTGCCGTAAAATGCCAAAAAAGTAACTTGATCATTTCGAAGCGTTGATTATGGTTCCTTGGGTCGTATTTGATGTTCCGAAAAAATATCATGTGATCCGGTAACGGCTCCGTACCAAGGTGTCCGGCCTGGACCATGGTAGGCGATAATACAGGCACCACTGGCGGAATTCAAATTTAATTGCCATAAAATGCCAAAAAATATAACTTGATCATTTCGAAGCATTGGTTATGGTTCCTTGGGTCGTATTTAATGTTCCATACAAATATCATGCGATCCGGTACCGGCTCTGTACCAAGGCGTCCGACCTGGACCATGGCAGGCTATAATACAAGCACAATTGGCGGAATTCAAGTTTAATTGCCATAAAATGCCAACAAATGTAACTTGATCATTTCGAAGCGTTGCTTATGGTTCCTTGGGTCATATTTAATGTCCCGAAGAAATATCATGCGACCCAATACCGGCTCGGTGCCAGGCGTCCGGCCTGGACCATGGCAGGCGAATATACAGGCGCGACTGGTGGAATTCCAGTTTAATTGCCGTAAAAGGCCAAAAAATTTAACTTGATCATTTTGAAGCATTAGTTATGGTTCCTTGGATCATATTTGATGTTCCAAAAAACTATCATGTGATCCAGTAATGGCTCTGTACCAAGGTGTCCGGCCTGGACCATGGCAGGCAATAGTAGAGGCACGACTGGCGGAATACCAGATTAATTGCTATAAAACGCCAAAAAAAGTAACTTGATCATTTCGAAGCTTTGTTTATGGTTCCTTGTGTCGTATTTGATGTCCCGAACAAATATTATGATATCCGGTACCGGCTCCGTACCAAGGCGTCCGGCCTGCACCATGGATGGCGATAATACAGGCACGACTGGCTGAATTCCAGTTTAATTGCCATAAAATGCCAAAAAATTAACTTGATCATTTCGAAGCGTGGATTATGATTCCATGGGTCATATTTGATGTTCCGGACAAATTTCATGCGACCCGGTACCAACTCCGTACCAAGGCGTCCGGCCTGGACCATGGCAAGCGATAATATAGGCACGACTGGCGGAATTCCAGTTTAATTGCCATGAAATGCCATAAATGTAACTTGATCATTTCGAAGCGTTGGTTATGGTTCCTTGGGTAGTATTTGATGTCTTGGAAAAATATCATGCGAACCGGTACCGTACCAAGGTGTCCGACCTGGACAATGACAGGTGATAATACAGGCACGACTTGCGGAAATCGAGTTTAATTGCCGTAAAATGCCAAAAAATGTAACTTGATCATTACAAAGTGTTGGTTATGGTTCCTTTGGTCGTATTTGATTTCCCGGACAAATGTCATGCGATTCGGTACCGGCTCCATAACAAGGCGTCCGTCCTGGACGATGGCAGGCGATAATAACGACACGACTGTCGGAAATCAAGTTTAATTGCCATAAAATGCCAAAATGTAACTTGATGATTTCGAAGAGTTGGTTATGGTTCCTTAGGTCGGGTTTGACGTCCCGAAAAAATATCATGCGGTCCAGTACCGACACCATACCAAGGTGTCCGATCTGGACCATGGATGGCGATAATACAGGCACGACTGACGCAATTCCACTTTAATTGCCATAAAATGCCAAAAAATGTAACTTGATCATTTCGACGTGTTGATTATGGTTCCTTGGGTCATATTTGATATCCGGGACAAATATCATGCAATCCATTACCGATTCCGTACTCGGCGTCCGGCCTGGACCATGGCAGGCGATAATATATGCACGACTGACGGAATTCCAGTTTAATTGCCATAAAATGCCAAAAACGTAACTTGATCATTTCGAAGTGTTGGTTATAGTTCCTTGGGACGTATTGGATGTTCCGGAAAAGTATCATGTGATCCGGTAACGGCTCCGTGTCAAGGTGTCCGGCCTGGACCATGGCAGGCAATAACAGAGGCACGACTGGCGGAATCCCAGTTTAATTGCCATAAAATGCCAAAAAATTAACTTGATCATTTCGAAGCTTTGGTTATGGTTTCTTGTGTCGTATTTAATGTCCCGAATAAATATCATGATATCGGTACCGGCTCCTTACCAAGGCGTCCGGCCTGGACCATGGCAGGCGATAATACATGCACGACTGACGGAATTCCAGTTTAATTGCCGTAAGATGCCAAAAAAGTAACTTGATCATTTCGAAGCGTTGATTATGGTTCCTTGGGACGTATTTGATGTTCCGGAAAAATATCATGTGATCCGGTAACGGCTCCGTACCAAGGTGTCCGGCCTGGACCATGGTAGGCGATAATACAGGCACCACTGGCGGAATTCAAATTTAATTGCCATAAAATGCCAAAAAATGTAACTTGATCATTTCGAAGCATTGGTTATGGTTCCTTGGGTCGTATTTAATGTTCCATATAAATATCATGCGATCCGGTACCGGCTCTGTACCAAGGCGTCCGACCTGGACCATGGCAGGCTATAATACAAGCACAACTGGCGGAATTCAAGTTTAATTGCCATAAAATGCCAAAAAATGTAACTTGATCATTTCGAAGTTTTGGTTATGGTTCCTTGGGTCGTATTTAATGTTCCATACAAATATCATGCGATCCGGTACCGGCTTTGTACCAAGGCGTCCGACCTGGACCATGGTAGGCTATAATACAAGCACAAGTGGCGGAATGCAAGTTTAATTGCCATAAAATGCCAACAAATGTAACTTGATCATTTCGAAGCGTTGCTTATGGTTCCTTGGGCCATATTTAATGTCCCGAAGAAATATCATGCGACCCAATACCGGCTCGGTGCCAAGGCGTCCGGCCTGGACCATGGCAGGCGAAAATAAAGGCGCGACTGGTGGAATTCCAGTTTAATTGCCATAAAAGGCCAAAAAATTTAACTTGATCATTTTGAAGCGTTAGTTATGGTTCCTTGGATCATATTTGATGTTCCAAAAAAATATCATGTGATCCAGTAATGGCTCTGTACCAAGGTGTCCGGCCTGGACCATGGCAGGCAATAGTAGAGGCACGACTGGCGGAATACCAGATTAATTGCTATAAAATGCCAAAAAAGTAACTTGATCATTTCGAAGCTTTGGTTATGGTTCCTTGTGTCGTATTTGATGTCCCGAACAAATATCATGATATCTGGTACCGGCTCCGTACCAAGGCGTCCGGCCTGCGCCATGGATGGCGATAATACAGGCACGACTGGCTGAATTCCAGTTTAATTGCCATAAACTGCCAAAAAATGTAGCTTGATCATTTCGAAGCGTGGATTATGGTTCCTTGGGTCATATTTGACGTCCCGGATAAATATCATGCAATTCGGTACCGGTTACATACCACGTCGTCCGGCCTAGACCAAGGCAGGCGATAATACAGGCACGACTGACGGAATTCCAGTTTAATAGCCATAAAATGCCAAAAAATGTAACTTGATTGTTTCGATGCGTTGGTTATGGTTCCTTGGGTCATATTTGATGTTCCTGACAAATATCATGCGACCCGGTACCAACTCCGTACCAAGGCGTCCGGCCTGGACCATGGCAAGCGATAATATAGACACGACTGGCGGAATTCCAGTTTAATTGCCATAAAATGCCAAAAAATGTAACTTGATCATTTCGAAGCGTTGGTTATGGTTCCTTGCGTAGTATTTGACGTCTTGGAGAAATATCATTCNTCAAGTTTAATTGCCATAAAATGCCAAAATGTAACTTGATGATTTCGAAGAGTTGGTTATGGTTTCTTAGGTCGTGTTTGACGTCCCGAAAAAATATCATGCGGTCCGGTACCGACACCATACCAAGGTGTCCGACCTGGACCATGGATGGCAATAATACAGGCACGACTGACGCAATTCCACTTTAATTGCCATAAAATGCCAAAAAATGTAACTTGATAATTTCGAAGTGTTGGTTATGGTTCCTTGGGTCATATTTGATATCCGGGACAAATATCATGCGATCCATTACCGATTCCGTACTTGGCGTCCGGCCTGGACCATGGCAGGCGATAATACATGCACGACTGACGGAATTCCAGTTTAATTGCCGTAAAATGCCAAAAACGTAACTTGATCATTTTGAAGTGTTGGTTATAGTTCCTTGGGTCGTATTGGATATTCCGGAAAAGTATCATGTGATCCGGTAACGGCTCCGTGCCAAGGTGTCCGGCCTGGACCATGGCAGGCAATAACAGAGGCACGACTGGCGGAATTCCAGTTTAATTGCCGTAAGATGCCAAAAAAGTAACTTGATCATTTCGAAGAGTTGATTATGGTTCCTTGGGACGTATTTGAAGTTTCGGAAAAATATCATGTGATCCGGTAACGGCTCCGTACCAAGGTGTCCGGCCTGGACCATGGTAGGCGATAATACAGGCACGACTGGCGGAATTCAAATTTAATTGCCATAAAATACCAAAAAATGTAACTTGATCATTTCGAAGCATTGGTTATGGTTCCTTGGGTCGTATTTAATGTTCCATACAAATATCATGCGATCCGGTACCGGCTCTGTACCAAGGCGTCCGACTTGGACCGTGGCAGGCTATAATACAAGCACAACTGGCGGAATTCAAGTTTAATTGCCATAAAATGCCAAAAAATATAACTTGATCATTTCGAAGTTTTGGTTATGGTTCCTTGGGTCATATTTGATATCCAGGAAAAATATCATGCGATCCATTACCGATTCCTTACTCGGCGTCCGGCCTGGACCATGGCAGGCGATAATACATGCACGACTGACGGAATTCCAGTTTAATTGCCGTAAAATGCCAAAAAAGTAACTTGATCATTTCGAAGCGTTGATTATGGTTGCTTGGGTCGTATTTGATGTTCCAGAAAAATATCATGTGATCCGGTAACGGCTCCGTACCAAGGTGTCCGGCCTTGACCATGGTAGGCGATAATACAGGCACCACTGGTGGAATTCAAATTTAATTGCCATAAAATGACAAAAAATGTAACTTGATCATTTCGAAGCATTGGTTTTGGTTCCTTGGGTCGTATTTGATGTNAAAATGACAAAAAATGTAACTTGATCATTTCGAAGCATTGGTTTTGGTTCCTTGGGTCGTATTTAATGTTCCGTACAAATATCATGTGATCCGGTACCGGCTCTGTACCAAGGCGTCCGACCTGGACCATGGCAGGCGATAATACAAGTACAACTGGCGGAATTCAAGTTTAATTGCCATAAAATGCCAAAAAATGTAACTTGATCATTTCGTAGCGTTGCTTATGTTTGCTTGGGTCATATTTAATGTCCCGAAGAAATATCATGCGACCCAATACTGGCTCGGTGCCAAGGCGTCCGGCCTGGACCATGGCAGGCGAAAATACAGGCACGACTGGTGGAATTCCAGTTTAATTGCCATAAAATGCCAAAAAATGTAACTTGATCATTTCGAAGCGTTGGTTATGGTTCCTTGGGTCATATTTGATGTTCCAAAAAAATATCATGTGATCCAGTAATGGCTCCGTACCAAGGTGTCCGGCCTAGACCAGGGCAGGCAATAGCAGAGGCAGGACTGGCGGAATACCAGTTTAATTGCCATAAAATGCCAAAAAAGTAACTTGATCATTTAGAAGCTTTGGTTATGGTTCCTTGTGTCGTATTTGATGTCCCGAACAAATATCATGATATCCGGTACCGGCTCCGTACCAAGGCGTCCGGCCTGGACCATGGATGGCGATAATACAGGCACGGACTTGCGGAAATCCAGTTTAATTGCCGTAAAATGCCAAAAAATGTAACTTGATCATTACGAAGCGTTGGTTATGGTTCCTTGGGTCGTATTTGATTTCCCGGAAAAATTTCATGCGATTCGGTACCGGCTCCATAACAAGGCGTCCGTCCTGGACCATGGCAGGCGATAATAACGACCCGACTGTCGGAAATCAAGTTTGATTGACATAAAATGCCAAAATGTAAATTGATCATTTCGAAGAGTTGGTTATGGTACCTTAGGTCGTGTTTGATGTCCCGAAGAAATATCATGCGACCCAATATCGGCTCGGTGCCAAGGCGTCCGGCCTGGACCATGGCAGGCGAAAATACAGGCACGACTGGTGG
>ML332766.1:0-25898 GCA_005239505.1 Nicotiana paniculata
CACCCTTATTGCTCCTCCCTATATATATATATATATATATATATCACCCTTATTTCTCCTGTTATGGCGTGCAACCTGATCCCACCTGTCCACCCTTATTACTCCTTGTTGCGGTGTGCAACTCGCTTCCACCAGACAATTACATCACTTTATTTATAAAAAATTTCAAAATTCAGGTCAAAACCTTTGACAAAATTTTTGTCTCAACAATTTTAAACAGAAAGTTGTACAACTCATGAACTTCATCAATTATCATTTCAGAATGAAACCAACTGGAATATATATGTATCGTAAAANATCGTAATACATTGTCATCCAATTCAATCCTTATGTATCACAATGAAACCAAGGGAAAAACCAACACTTCCTAAATACTTGGAACAATACTTAACAACAAGTCGCCGAAAATAATTAGACATGGAGGCATCAATGATCATACAACAATTTAAGCCAGGAATCAAATAAATTTAAAATAAGGAAGGGACCATGTTCAACAAATAATTTAGTGGTGCATAGATACTCGTCACCTCACCTATACACCACACACATGCAAATTCACAAAGAATTAAGTTGGGGATTCCTATTCCCTCAAGTCAAGGTTAAACCAAGCACTTACCTCAAATTCGCAGGTCACTCACTGCTCAATTACCGTTTTTTCTTTAGAATTTTCCTCTAACCCGTTCGAATCTAATCATAATTAGTTTAATATCATTAATTTATGCTAAAGGAACTAGCTTTACTGGAAAATTATTGTTTTCCTAAGTTTTCTCAAATAAAGTTAAAAACCGACCCTGGGCCCACTTGGTCCAAACTCGGGGTTCGGACCAAATTCCGTTTACCCATTCACCCCCGATCCCGAATATGTAATTAGTTTCAAAATCGGACCCCAAATCGAGGTCAAAATTCCATTTTTACAACATTCTCTAATTCTACCCAAACCCCCAATTTCTACCATGGAAATTCTTGATTTTTGATTGAAAAGTGATGAAAAACATTGGGTAATTGAAATAGAAGAGTTTAGAATTGTTTACCAACATTTTGGGGATGAACTTGTGGGTTGAAAATCGCCTCTAGGTCTTTTTAGTTCGAAAAATATGAAGAAAAAAGGTTATGCCCGTTTTAAATATGTGTTTATAAGACTGGGAAGACTTTTATCGCGATCGCGATGGGCCTGTTGCGTTCGCGGAGGGTACTGACCCAAAGGCCTTCGCGTTCACGTGGGAACGAATGTGTTCGCATAGAGCTAGGCCCAGTTCCCTTCGCGTTCGCGGTGACTTGGCCGTGTTTGCATAGAAGGAAACAGGTCTCCTCCCCAGGCCCACTTAACCCTGTGCGTTCGCGATGGCCTGCTCGCGTTTGCGAAAGGTCTCCCCCCAGTGCTTCGCGTTCACGTCTAGGGCCACGCGTTCACATAGCACAAAATAACCCCAGTGCAAATTCTACTCTACGCGTTCGCGAGTGGAGTAATGCAAACGCGAAGAACAAATTGATTGTGCACTAGAACAACAAAAAGAGTAGACTTTAACATGTTAAAACACCCCGAAGCTTACCCAAAAATCACCCGAGCCCTCGGGGCTCCAAATAACATGTACGCAAGTCTAAAAACATCATACAGACTTTCTCGTGCGATCAAATCATGAAAATAACATCTAAAACTATGAATTTAACCTCAAAACTCATGATTTTCCTCCAGAATATTTCAAATTTTTAACGTTTCAACCGGATGTATGAATCACGTCAAATCAACTCCGATTCTCACCAAATTTTACAGATATGACTTAATTATCATAATAAATATGTACCAAGCTCCGGAACCAAAATACGGGCCCGATACAAACGGTTTCAAACATTAATTCATTTCTTTTTTTCCTTAATAATCCAGCAAAATAATTTTCTTTAAAAAATTGATATCTAAGGCTAGGGACCTCGGAATCAATTTCGGGCATATGCCCAATTCCCATAATTTACTGCAGACCTCTCGGGATCATCAGAACACAGATCCGGGTCCGTTTACTCAAAATGTTGAACAAAGTCAACTAAAACCAAATTTTAAATTCCAAAAATTACTATTTCTCACATTTTCACATAAAAGCTTTCCGGTTTCACGCTCGGACTGCGCATGCAAATCGAGGTAAATAAAATTAGTCTTTTTAAAAAGACCTCAAAGTTGTCCCCATATTTTTGAGTCGAGTTCGTCGCGTAGTTACGATTCGAGTTGAGGTATTCTGAAGAGTTTTCTCCAGCGAGGTTGTTGATCGAGTCTACGTCAAGGCTTAGTTGAATCGTTGAGATAAACGAGCTCAGAAGAAGAGTGTTGTCTTAAGAAGATTCGAGTGGGTTGGAGATGAATTCGAAAGGAAAAGCTGTAATTGAGCAGTGAGTGACCTGCGAAATTGAGGTAACTGTTTGTTCTAACTTTGACTTGAGGGATTAGGAATCCCCGACTTAAATTCTATGTGAAAGTGCATGTGTATGGTGTATAGGTGAGGTGACGAGTACCTATGCGCCACCAAATTATCTATTAGCATGTTCCTTTCCCCGTTTCCAATTTATTATATTCTTGTCTTAATTGTTTCATGATTATTGATGCTTCTATGTCTACTTGTTTTTGTTAGATATTATTCGCTGAAAGTATTAATTGTTTCTTTAGCTTAATTGTGGTACATTAATGGTTGGATTGGTTGTCAATGTTTTATGATATATTTCGGTTGGTTTCGTTGTGTAGTAATAATTTACGAAATTTCTTGATTGTACGGCTTTTCGTGTGTATTTGTTGAGACATAAATAATGTGAAAGACTTTGATCTTAATTGTGAAACCCTTATTATGAATGGTGAGATGTGATTGTCTGGTGGGAGCGGGATGCACGCCGCAACAAGGAGTAATAATGGTGGGCAGGTGGGATCAGGTTGCACGCCGCAACATGAGGAATAAGGGTGACATATTGAGGAGTAATAAGGGTGGACATGTGGGATCGGGTTTCACGAAGCAACAAGGAGTAATAAGGCAGAATATTCATATTGTTACTGGTTAAATGACAGAAACTGGAATACCCACTGTATTAATTGTTGTTTCTCATATTCTACTCTTACCGTTATTTAAATTGTAACTTGGAAATTTTCGTAAGGATTGGTTATAACTGAGATCTGGAAAGATAGTTGAGTTACTTAATTATTTACTGCAAGTTGTTGTTTTATTTAGTTTAGTATTTCTTTTTTGTTTTATTAAACACTATATATAGGTTATATTATGAATGCCCCGCCGTAGCCTCGTCATTACCTCGTCGAGGTTAGGCTCGGCACTTACCAGTACATGGGGTCGGTTGTACTACTGCACTATGCACTTCTTGTGCAGATCCAGGTTTCAGCTAGAGTTGAGTTTCGAGTAATAGTTGACCATTTGTACGGAGACACGAGGTAGATCTGCTGGCGTCCGCAGATTCCTGGAGTCTTCTCTTAATTTTATAGACATTGTTTTATTACATTCAAAAACATATACATTATTCTTTCAGCCCATTATTTGTAGTATTCTTAGTGGTTCGTGAATTATGACGCCAGACCCTGGGGTAGTCTTGTAGCTATATAGTTAGTTCGTGGCTCGATTTAATTATTCGTTTACTATTTTATTTGTGAGATTATTCATTAGAAATTTTTAGATTTAGTTTATTTTAAATTGTCTCATTGTGTTTAAGTAAATATTCAAAGGAAAGTGGCTAATCAAGTTCTAACATTGGCTTGCCTAGCAAGTGTGGTGTTAGGCGCCATCACGATCCCTAAGGCTGGAAATTTGGGTTGTGACAAGTTGTCACGACCCCAAAACCAACTCGGTCGTGATGGGGCCTATTGCGGAACTAGGCAAGCCTACACTCTTAATCAATTCTATTTCTATTATGAAAATATTTAAATATTACCCTATTTTTCATCAGAGGAGAACCGAAATAAAAGATAGATTCAAACCCAAAATACTGCAAAAAAAGAAATACCAAAATCTGGTGTCACTGAGTCATGAGACAATACTACAATTGTTTCCAAAATTTAACAAGACAACTTTGTTCGGAAATAATCAATAAAAATACACAAGGAAGATAGGGAAAGAGATAGGCGGGTCTATGATCGCCATGCAGCTACCTCATCCTCTCCGAAAATGATCCGCAGCCAAAATGATCAACTGGCACTACCATGGCTAGGGATACCTAGATCTGCACACAAGGTGCAGGGGGTAACGTGAGTACATCAATTCAGTGAGTAAAAAGTCCAAACTGTGGGTTGAGAGGTAGTGACAGATTAAACCTCCACATTTGCAACGTAACCAATGGGAGTGGGTTGCGCGCCGCAACAAGGAGCGATAAGGGAGAATATTATGTTTTATTGATTTTCAAAAATAAGGATTTGGAAAACTTCCGATTTTATTAAAAAGGTTTTCATAATTTGATTTTACTGTGATTTAAATTGAAACTTGGAAATTTCGAGAAGGTTTGATTATAACTGATATCTCGAAAAAGTTATCCGAGTTGTTTTTATTTACTGTTGCAAGTTACTAGTTATTTAGTTTATTATTACTTCCTTCTTGTTGTATTATTTATATTGTCATAGGTTATGCTATAATTTCCCTGCCTTAGCCTCGTCACTACTTCGTCGAGGTTAGGCTCGACACTTACTCAGTACATGGGGTTGGTTGTACTTATACTACACTCTGCACTATTTTGTGCAGATCCAGGTACCGGTCTGAGTTAGGAGATTTTATTAGCTGACCTCATCATTCGGAGACACGAGGTAGATCTACTGGCGTCCGCAGATTCCTGGAGTCTTCTCTTAATTTTATAGACATTGTTTTATTACATTCAAAAACAGATACATAGTTATTTCAGCCCATTATTTGTAGTATTCTTAGTGGTTCGTGAATTGTGACACCAGACCCTGGGGTAGTCTTATAGCTATATAGTTAGTTTTTGGCTAGATTTAGTTATTCGCTTACTATTTTATTCGTGAGGTTATTCATTGTAAATTATTAGATTTAGTTTATTTTAAATTGTCTCATTGTGTTTAAGTAAATATTAAAAGAAAAATGGCTAATCAAGTTCTAATATTGGCTTGCCTAGCAAGTGTGGTGTTAGGCTCCATCACGATCCTTAAGGTTGGGAATTTGGGACGTGACAAGTTGGTATATACCAACTTGTCACGACCCCAATCTAAACTGGTCGTGATGATGCATATCGTGATACTAGGCTAGCCAATTTACTGTGCATAACATACGGGGCTTTTCATTTAATTCAATAATGCGATTTATCATAAAACTTTCCACTTTTAATATTTCACAAGTGTGGATAATCAAAGGAAAACATCTCAATCCTGGCATCTGGATCTGCACACAAGGTGCAGGGAGTAACGTGAGTACGCCAACTCAGTAAGTAACAGGTATAAATAAAGACTTTAAGTGCAGTGACGAGCTTTTAAAATCAGATGAATTCATATAATAAATATCAGTGGAAGTACATAAATCAAGTTAGGAAATCTACGTTCCGAAAGTTTCATAAAACTCCAGTTTTTCTCATTTAAAACCTCGTATAAAACATTGGTTCAACATTTATAATTTAGAGGCTAACATGTAAAGAAGAGTGAAAACAGTAGTTTCATAACAAATAAGCCCCCCGGGAACAGTATCGCTCACAATTAAGCCTCTCGGGCAAGCCTCTCAGTCACTCGCGACTCAACTCTCGTCAATCAGCACTCATACTCAGTACTTACGCTCAATAGGAACCTTATAATAACCATTGTGGCATGCAGCCCGATCCATAAATAGTCGATTGCGCTCATTGGGGGTGTACAGACTCCGGAGGGGCTCCTACATCCCAAGCGCTATATCGTTGCGGCGTGCATCCCGATCCAATATCGTTGCAGTGTGCAGCGCGATCCATATATCGATGCGGCGTACAGCCCGATCCATATATCGTTGCGGTGTGCAGCCCGATCCATATACATACATATATATTATTGCGACGTGCAGCTCGATCCATATATCCTCACAATCAGGCCCTCGGCCTCACTCAGTCATCAACCTCACCAGCCACTCGGGCGTTTCAGTAAAATCCGGGGACTCAACCCAAAACAATTTTTCATATGTTTTAAAATAGAGTAGTGAAAACTGAATCAAGCAGTAAATAGGAAAAATCATGATTGAGGATATGCTTTCAAATCGAAACAGTGTGAGAATAATAATAGTAAAATACCCCTGAGGGTCCAAACAGGTCGGCACAAGGCCCCAAACATGGCTTACAACCCAAAGCATAGTAATAATCTCAAAAACTCGGAATAACATATGATTTCTAGTCAAATGCGCATCTTAATAGTCGCTATGGGACGGACCAAGTCACAATCCCTACCGGTGCACGCCCACACGCCCGTCACCTAGCATGTGCGTCACCTCATTTATCAAAACAATAGAAATATCGGGGTTTCATACCCTAATGTCTAGATTTACAATCGTTACTTACCTCAAAACTGGCCAAAATCCTAACCTGCTATGCCTTTTTTTCTTGACTCGGCCTCAACACGCCCCGAATCTATTCAAAAATGGATTCATATCATCAAAATATGCCAAAGGAACAAATCACACTCGAAAATGATCAATTTATATCAAAAATCTCGAAATTGGCCAAACTCGACCCCCGTGCCCACGTCTCGAAATTCGATAAAAATCACAAAACTGGAATCTTTATTCACTCCCGAGTCTACTTATATCAAATTCATCGAAATCCGATATCAAATGGTCACCAAATTCCCAAAAGAATTTTCTCAAGTCTACACCCATTTCTCCCAATTTTTCACCCCAATATCCCAATTTAAATGATGAAATTCAAGACTAAATCATGGAATTAAACCAAATATGAGTGAAGAACACTTACCCCAATCACACTACTGAAAATCTCCTCCAATTTCGTCTTGTCCCGAGCTCTCTATTGAAATTTTAGACTAAACCCTCAATTTTGAACTTTAAATATTCTGCCCAAATATTTCTTCATCACGATCACAGAAATACCCACGTGATCGCGAAGCACAAAATAACACTGCCCAAAAATCAACCTTACGCGATTACAGACAAGCCCACGAGATTGCGTTTCAATGCCACTCAACACCACGTGATCGCAACCCCTACACGTGATCGCACAGAAAAAATGCCTCAGCCTCACTCGATCTCTAATCTTGTACGCGAACGCGAACTTCACCACGCGTTCGCAAAGCACTAGGGCCACTCACCCACGCAATCGCGGACTCCCCCAAGTGATCGCATAGAAAAACTTTCCCCTCTGCCCAACTAAGCCTACGCGATCACGTACAAGCCCACACAATCGCGTATAAGAAAACCAAAACCCTTTACACCAGAAAATCTGCCATTTTCTAAGTCCAAGAATTAGTCCGATGACCACCCGAAACACACCGGAGGCCCTAGTTACCTCAACCAAACCTTCCAACACATCCCATAACCTCATTCGAACTTAGTCGAGCCTTCGAAACACTCAAAACAACGCCAAAACACCAAATCAACCTCGGATTCAAACCTAAGAACTTAGAAACTTCCAAATTCCACAAACGACTTCAAAACCTACCAAACCACCTCCGAATGACCTAAAATTTTGCACACACATCCCAAACGACACTACAAACCTGATCCAACTTCTAGAATTCCATTTCTATCCCGGTAGCTAATTTTTTACTGCCGACCAAAAATCGCCAAAAATCCAATTTCGCCAATTCAAGCCAAATTCTACTACGGACCTCCGAATACCATTCTGAACACACTCCTAAGTCATAATTCACCTAATGAAACTATCCGAGCCACAAAAACAACATTCCGAGATCATTTACCTATAAGTCAACTTCCGGTTGACTTTTCCAACTAAATCACCAACTTAAGAGACTAAGTGTCTCATTTCTCTCCAGAACCACTCGAACCCTAGCCAATCAATCCAACACAAAATAAATGATCTAAACAACAAAAAAGAAGTAGAAATGGGGAAAACGGGGCTAAACTCTCGAAACGACCAACCGGGTCGTTACATTCTCCCCTTGTTAAACAAATGTTCGTCCTCGAACGGGTCTAGAAACATACTTGGAGTCTCAAATAGGTGAGGATATCTGCTCTACATTTCCCGCTCAGCCTCCCAGGTGGCCTCCTCCACCGGTTTCCCTCTCCACTGCACCTTCACTGAAGCTATATCTTTAGACCTCAACCTTCTGACCTGACGACCCAAAATGGCTACGGTGATTAGTAAAAACCTCACAATGAACACCATACAAATAATGATGCCAAATCTTCAAGGCGTGAACAATGGCTGCTAGCTCGAGATCATGCACTGGATAATTTTTCTCATGAGTCTTCAACTGGCGCGAGGCGTAGGAAATAAGCTATTGCCTTTAACATAGGTTGTGAGTGAGGCCGATACGCTAACAACTCAATATATGACCGAATGAACAAACTCTTATTTTATATATTTTTCTTCCAGTTATTCTACCTCATTTTTCATGCCAAACAATCTCGAAACTCGCTTTTTATGCCTCCAGTGAATACCTTGCTTTCCTTCTATTTGTACTGCACAACTCAGTTATTGCTGAGTTAGTGTATGAGCTATGTGGCATGAGAATCTGTGTGGTTCCGTGATGAGCTGTTAGTTATGCTGCTTGTATTGGTTGAGATGAGGTTCTTAGACTTGATATTCGCACTATTATATTGGGGGTGAGGAGTGTTTGGAAGTATGAGGCTGTTTCTGCTAAGAATTTTCAATCAAAAATCAAGAATTTTCATGGTAGAAATTGGGGGTTTGGGTATAATTAGAGAATTTTGTAAAAATAAAATTTTGACCTCGAATTGGAGTTAGATTTCGAAACTAATTACATATTCGGGCTCGAGGGTGAATGGGTAAAAGGAATTTGGCCCGAACCTCGAGTTTGGACCAAGCGGGCCCGGGGTCGATTTTTAACTTTTTTTTAGAAAATTTAGAAAAACAATAATTTTTCAGTAAAGTTAGTTCCTTTAGCATAAATTAATGATAAACTAATTATGATTAGATTTGAGCAGGTTAGAGACAAATTTTAAAGGAAAAGCGGTAATTGAGCAGTGAGTGGCCTGCGAATTCGAGGTAAGTGCTTGGTTTAACCTTGACTTGAGGGAATAAGAATCCCCAACTTAAATGCTATGTGAATTTGCATGTGTGTGGTGTATAGGTGAAGTGACGAGTATTTTTGCACCACTAAATTATTTGTTGAATATGTTCCCTTCCTTATTTCCAATTTATTTGATTCCTGGCTTAAATTGTTTTATGATCATTGATGCCTCCATGTCTAATTATTTTCGTCGACTTGTTGTTAAGTATTGTTCCAAGTATTTTGGAAGTGTTGGTTGTTCCCTTGGTTTCATTGTGATACATAAATATTGAATTGGGTGACAATGTTTTACGATGCATATATATCCGGTTGGTCTCATTGTGAAATGATAATTGATGAAGTTTGTGACTTGTACAACTTTCTGTTTAAAATTGTTGAGACAAAAATATTGTGAAAGGTTTTAATCTGAATTGTGAAAATGTAACGACCCGACCGGTCGTTTTGCATTATCAGACTCCGTTCCCCTAAATGAAATTTTCCATAGAGGCATTTTATGATTTATGACTTGCGGGGTCTGGTGGTCCGGGTTTCAGAGGTGTTTTGAGTGCAATAGGAACAATTGGTTCCTTAAGGTTGGCCTTTAAGGCCAAGTTTGACTTCGGTTAATATTTTTGGTAAACGACCTCGAAATCGAGTTTCGTTGATTCTGATAGCTTCGTGTGATGATTTTGGACATGGGCGTATGTTCGGATCGGGTTTCTGATGACCCGGGGGCATTTCGGCGCCCAATATTGAAATAAGAAGCTCCTTAAATTCATATTTTGGTTTGGGACGTGTTTTTGTGTTATCGAGGTCCGAATTGAATTCCGAGACCGGGAATAGTTCTGTTATGTTAATTATGACCTGCCTGCAAAATTTGTGGTCATTCCCAGTTGTATAGGTCGGTTCGGCGCGTTGTGAGCGAAGTCTAGAAAACTGAAAATTTCTAAGTTTAGTTCTTGGGGTTTGGGGGTGTGATTTTTGAGATTTAGCGTTGTTTTGGGTGTTCTGAAGGCTCGAGCGAGTCTGTATTATGATTTAGGACTCGTTGGTATATTTGGATTAGGGCACGGGTGGGCCCAGGTGCCTCCCGGGCACCTAAGAAGGCCAAAAACCAGCTAAAGCAATTGTTGGTGCAGCTGTTGCTGGTGTTACCGCAGGTGCGTTTGCCCAGCCGCAGGTGCGGGATCGCTCCTGCGGTCCCAGCCTCACAGGTGCAGAAATCAAGGCCCCCCCCCCAAACCTTCACAGGTGCGAAACCATATCCGCAGGGGCAGGTCCGCTGGTGCGGAAAACCTTCCACTAGTGCGATCCCCAGCCCCCTCGCTATTTTTCCGCAGGTGCGGTTATTTTCTCGCTGGTGCGGGACCGCAGGTGTGGTTGCCTGGGTAGCAGGTGCGGAAACCCCTGTAGGCAGTCTCCTTTGAATATTTTAAAAACGGGATTTTTCTTCATTTTTCAGGTACACAAACTCCATTAGAGGGCCTCCAAGCTTGAGCAGCACCCCCACGACTTATATAGTGCTAAGGTGAGTAATTCCTCTCTATTTTCCTAACTTTTCACATGGAATTCAACTAGAATTAATTACTAAAACATCAAAAAAAAATCAAGAATTGGGTAGTACAAGTTAGGGCTCTTAAGAATTTGATAAACCACCCGATGTTAGCCATGCATTACAGAAAAGTGACGTAATTATGATCCTTAGGCTTCGGGTGAGTGATCCCTTCGAAAATCTTCAGAATCCAAGCGTGTGGGCCCGGGTTTGGATTTTGGGAATTTCTCAAGAATGTCGAATTTTGGATAAACTAGAATAATTTCCCTATTTTGAGCATGCATTGATGTCATTATACTATATTTGGCTAGATGTGAGCCGTCGAGGGTAGATTTCGGAGATTCGGGTGCATCCTTGATCCGAAGGGTGGTTTCGTCACGAGGTGAGTCTCCTTTCCAACCTTGTAAGGGGGAAATGTCCCCATAGGTTCCTTATTTTCTATGTATACATATTGTGGGGGCCGCGTACGTGCCAAGTGATGAGAGTCCGTACGTGGCATCTATATTGCTATGTCGGGTAGCTTTAGGACTCACGAGCATGCCACTATGTGCCTTATTTGTACCTTGTATGTGTTAAGAGTTTCAATATTGTCGAAGTGATATGGAAACATGAAATGTTATGATTTGGATCCAGTTGGCTATCCGTGGTATTGACACAGTCCTGTTGAGTTCACTGTTGAGTTGGTACACACAGGTACTTATATATATACACACTTGTTATCGAGTCAGAACACGAGCCGCAGGTATGATGCGCGGACATGGGTCAGCTTATTATTACTATCGAGTCATCACATGAGTCGCAGGTATGATGCACGGCCGTGGGTTAGCTTATTTTTATCGAGTCAGCACACGAGTCGCAGGGATGATGCGCGTTTGTGGGTTAGCTTATTATATCGAGTCAGCACGCAAGTCGCAGGTATGATTCGCGATCGTCGGTTAGCTTATGACCTCAGTCCCTATGACCACCCTTATGACTCCGGCCGGTTGTCTTGTCCTGTTACGTGTATGATCACTTGAGTTCTGAGTCACTTAAAAACTGGAGTGTCAGGTATTCATTAAGAGAAGATTTTTGTACTTTGTTGTTCCTTTTTTAGTTATTATCTAGATTTCGTTATTTACTATATGCTTGTTGCTCACTATTTCATGCCTATTACTTTAGCCATATTTCGTCATATATTACATTGTTGGACCTTAGTGAGTACCTAGTCGACCTCTCGTCACTACTATTTCGAGTTTGGGCGGGATACTCACTGGGTACATATATATTATGTACTCATGCTGCACTTCTTTTTTTTCTGTACTTGACTGTACAGGTCAGGAGGCTGGTACATCTGATTATCAGGACGGTGTTAGATACTGACTTGGGATGCTTCGACTTCGCGGTGAGCTTCTCTTCCTGATGATCTCTGGCAGCACCCCGGAGTTTCTTTTTGTCATTTTCCCGTCTATTTCATTCAGACTGTGGGATTGTGTATATATATATATATTATCCTTGTATATTCAGATAGTTGCCCGTGATACTCGTGACACTAGTTCTTGGCACACACGTAGCGTACATTTTGGGTTTTTGAGCTGTATATTTATACATATGCTTATCTTTTGGCTCATGTATCAGACGGTTTTATTTTATTTCACATGCTATTATTATGTTAATAATTGTTTAAAACTAGTAAACGTTGGAATAATTGATCAAATGGGAAGGGTATCACTTGGTGTAATTCATGTTGGCTTGTCTAACCCCGTTGTTGGGCGCCATCACGACCCGTGGGGGAATTCGGGTCGTGACAACGTGGTATCAATGCACTAGGTTCACGTAAGTCTCACGAGTCACGGGCAAACCCAGTAGAGTCTTACGGATCGGTACGGAGATGTCTGTACTTATCTTCAGAAGGCTACAGGGTGTTAGGAAACCTCTATTTGTTCTTACTCTATCGTGCAGCCTATGATTTACTAAATTCATTCTTTTATTCTCTCACAGATGGTGAGGACGCGTGCATCTCATGTTCCTGATCCGGGAGAGGGTGCCGCCCCCGCTGCTTGAGGCCGTGGTAGGGGACGAGGGCGTCCCAGAGCTATACCGGTCCCGCCACCAGGGGACACTATGTTAGAGGAGCAGGATGAGGTGCCTCCAGCAGATCCGGCGCCCGTAGACTTTATGACAGCGCCAATCTTCCAGGCAGCCATGGGCCGTATGATGAGATTCATGGACACCATGTCCCAGGCTGGTTAATTTCCAGCAGATCTTATCACTTCACAGGTGGGAGGGGGAGCCCAGACCCCTACTGCCCAGGTCGCAGGACCGACAGCAGCATTACATCTCACCCCGGGTACACTGCCTGTGGATGATGCGCAGCCTATAGCGGCAGCACCGGAGCCCAGACCAGTTGTGGGTGCCGACCAGCATAAGATGTTAGACAGATGGACCCGCTTACGCCCTCCAGTCTTCGGGGGTGAGCGAGGTGAGGATGCCTAGGATTTCATTTATAGGTGCAGGGATAGACTGCACAACATGGGGATCCTAGCGTCCCATGGAGTGGATTTCACTGCATTCCAGTTAGAAGGCAGAGCTCGCAGGTGGTGGTAGTCATATATTCTCAGCAGGCCAGCCGATTCTCCTACTATCACTTGGGAGCAGCTCACGCAGATGTTCTTGGATAGATATATTCCACCTTCTGAGAGGGAGGAGCTGAGGGGTCAGTTTGAGCGGTTAGAGCAGGTGCAGATGTCCGTGACGGATTATGAGGCCAGATTTTCAGAGCTGTCACGCCATGCTCTTATGATATTATCCACCGATGCTGAGAGAGTTTGGAGGTTTGTGGCAGGGTTGCATCCAGGAATTAGGTCCACCATTGCTCGAGAGGTGGAGATGGGTACCCCATACCAGCTTGTGGTTAAGATAGCTCGACGGATTGAGGGATACCAATTGAGGAGCAGGGAGAAGGGTCAGCAGGACAAGAGGGCCAGATTTACAGGTGATTTCAGGAGTGCTCCAGCTAGGGGCAGGGGTCAGTTTGGAGGCGGTCGGTACAACAAGCCTTCATATGCAGCACCTCCACCATCTCCCCGAGGTGTCCCAGTTAGGCCCCAGTTCAGTGCTATGCCAGACCGCTCCTATAGACCTCCAGCTATTCAGAGTTCTCTCAGTGGTCATTCCAGTCATCAGAGATCCTTCGATCCTTATTTCAGTGCTATGCCTTAGGGCTCTCATGGCCCTCCGGCCATTCAGGATTCTTCTTCGGGTCAGCAGGATATGTCACTTATAAGGTGCTTCGAGTGTGGGAACGTAGGCCACATCAAGAGGGATTGTCACAACTATTGGGGCAAGGCCGTGCAGCAGAGTCACCAGCCCACGATTTCAGCACCAGCAGTTCGCTCGCCTAGAGGTGGGGGTCAGGTTGGCAGGGGTCGTCCTAGAGGGGGAGGCCAGTCCGGAGGGGGTCAGTCAGCTCCAGCTCGTTCTAAGGGAGCTCAGTCTTCAGGTGCTCCAGCCAGGTTTTACGATATTCCGGCCAGATCAGATGTAGTGGCCTCAGACGCCGTGATCACAGGTATTATCTCAGTATGTGGTAGAGAGGCTTCAGTATTGTTTGATCCAGGATCCATTTATTCATATGTTTCAGCCTTATTTGCTCCTTTTTTGGATGTCTCTCGAGAGTCTTTGGGATCTCCTATATATGTGTCCACTCTTGTGGGCAACTCTGTGGTGGTAGACCGGGTGTATCGATCTTGTGTGATCGCCTTTTGTGAGTTTGAGACCAGAGCTGATCTTTTATTGCTCGACATGGCTTATTTAGAGGTTATTCTAGTCATGGATTGGCTATCTCCTTATCATGTCGTGCTTGATTTCCATGCCAAGACAGTTACTTTAGCCATGTCTGAGTCTCCTAGGGTGGAGTGGAGGGGTTCTTCAGTTAGAACATCCAGCCGGGTTATTTCATTCTTGAAGGCTCGACATATGGTCGAGAAGGGTTCTCTAGCCTATTTGGCTTATGTGCGGGACACCACTGCCGAGTCTCCGACGATTGATTTCGTGCTAGTTGTTCGAGAGTATGCTGATGTATTTCCTTCTGATCTTCCGGGCATGCCTCTGGACCGTGATATTGACTTTTGCATTGATTTAGCTTCAGATACTCAGCCTATATCCATTCCTCCGTATCGTATGGCTCCGAAAGAGTTGAAGGAGTTGAAGGAGAAGCTTGAGGAGTTGTTAGCTAAGGGGTTCATCAGACCGAGTGTGTCGCCCTGGGGTGCTCCAGTTCTATTTGTGAAAAAGAAGGATGGATCTATGCGGATGTGTATTGACTACCGCCAGTTGAACAAGGTTACCACTAAGAACAAGCATCCCTTGCCGCGCATCGATGATTTGTTTAAACAGTTGCAGGGTGCTCGTGTGTTTTCTAAGATTGATTTGAGATTAGGGTATCATTAGTTGAGGATTCGGGCTTCAGATGCTCCGAAGACTGCTTTTCGTACGAGATATGGCCATTATGAGTTCATGGTGATGTCCTTTGGCTTGATTAACGCCCCAGTAGCCTTTATGGACTTGATGAATAGGGTGTTCAGGCCGTATATTGATTCCTTCGTCATTGTATTCATTGATGATATTTTGATTTACTCCTGTAGCCTGGGTAGCAGGAGCAGCATTTGAGAGTTGTGCTCCAGACTTTGCGAGAACAACAACTATATGCTAAGTTCTCCAAGTGTGAGTTTTGGTTGGATTCCGTGGCACTTTTGGGGCATGTGGTATCCGGAGAGAGTATCAAGGTTGATCCTCAAAAGATCGAGGCAGTTCAGAGTTGGTCGCGTCCTACTTCAGCTACAGAGATCAGGAGCTTTTTAGGCCTAGCAGGTTATTATCGCTGATTTGTGGAGGGTTTCTCTTCTATTGCAGCTCCATTTATTAGATTGACTCGGAAGAATGCCCCGTTTTGATGGTCTGACGAGTGTGAGGCGATCTTTCAGAAGCTCAAGACAGCATTGACCGCAGTGCCAATTCTAGTATTGCCATCTAGTTATGGGATGTACACGGTATATTGCAACGCTTCACACATTGGCTTGGGGTGCGTGTTGATGCAGGAGGGGAGAGTTATTACTTATGCTTCACGCCAGCTGAAGGTTCATGAGAAGAATTAACCTGTGCACAATTTGGAGTTGGCGGCGATTGTTCATGCTCTTAAGATTTGGAGGCACTATTTGTATGGAGTGTCCTATGAGGTTTATACAGACCACTGCAGCTTGCAGCACTTATTCAAACAGAAGGATCTTAATTTGAGGCAGCGTAGATGGCTTGAGTTGTTGAAGTATTATGATATCACCATTTTTTATCACCCGGGCAAGGCTAATGTGGTGGCAGATGCTTTGAGCCGGAAGGCTGAGAGTATGGGGAGCTTGGCTTATATTTCAGCGGAGGAGAGACCTCTAGCCTTGGACATTCAGTCCTTGGCCAATCACCTGGTGAGATTAGATCTTTCAGAGCCTCGTCGAGTTTTGGCACATGTGGTTGCTCAATCTTCATTATTGGGATAGATTAAGGCCCGACAGTGCTATGATCCATGCTTGTCAGAGCTTCGGGAGACAGTGGTTCAGTGCAGGGCCTAGGAGGTTACTATTGGAGAGGATGGTGTTCTGAGACTTCAGGGCCGCTTATGTGTTCCTAATGTGGATGGCCTGAGGGAGAGTATTCTATAGGAGGCACATAGTTCTCGATATTCTATTCACCATGGTGCTACGAAGATGTATCGTGATTTGAAGCAGCATTTCTGGTGGAGGCAAATGAAGAAGGACATCGTGGAGTATGTGACTAGGTGCCCTAATTTCCAGCAGGTTAAGTATGAGCAACAGAGGCCAGGAGGCCTACTTCAGCAGATGCCCATTCTTGAGTGGAAATGGGAGCGCATTGCTATAGAGTTCGTGTTTGGGTTGCCTCTGACTTCGCGGAAGGTCGACGCGGTTTGGGTCATTGTGGATAGATTGACCAAATCAGCGCATTTCATTCCAGTGGCTACTACTTATTCATCTGGGAGGTTGGCCCAGATCTACATTCGGGAGATAGTCTGGTTTCATGGTGTGCTGGTGTCCATTGTATCATATCGAGGTCCTCAGTTCACCTCGCACTTCTGGAGAGCATTGCATAGTGAGATGGGCACCCAGATAGACCTCAGCACAACATTCCATCCTCAGACTGATGGTCAGTCAGAGCGTACATTTCAGATATTGGAGGACATGCTCATGGCATGTGTGATTGATTTCAGGGGTCAGTGGGACCAATTCTTGCCTTTGGCCGAGTTTTCTTACAATAATAGTTACCAGTCCAGCATTGAAATGGCACCATCTGAGGCTTTGTACGGTCGGCGATGTCATTCTCCTATCGGGTGGTTTGAGCCTGGCGAGGCTAAGTTATATGGCACCGACCTGGTGAGGGATGCCTTGGAGAAAGTGAAGTTAATTCAGGAGAGACTCCGTACAGCACAGTCCAGACAAAAGAGTTACGCGGATCAGAGAGCGCGTGATGTATCATTTATGGAGAGAGATAAGGTCATGTTGAAAGTCTCGCCAAATGAAGGGTATTATGAGGTTTGGGAAGAAGGGAAAGCTGAGCCCAAGGTTTATAGGTCCATTCGAGGTGTTGAGGCGAGTTGGGGAGATTGCTTATGAGATGGCCTTGCCTCCCATATTATCAGGAATTCACCCAGTTTTTCATGTATCCATGCTCCGGAGGTACCACGCCGACTTCTCTCAAGTGGTTGATTTCAGCACTATTCAGTTGGATGAGAGGTTGGGCTACGAGGAGGAGCCAGTTGCTATTGTTGATAGGCAGGATCGCCAGTCGAGGTCCAAGAGAGTTTCTGCCGTAAGGTCCAGTAGAGGGGCCAACCAGTTGAGAAGGCGACCTGGGAGTTTGAGGAGGACATGCGAAGCAGATATCCAAACTTATTCAGCACTTCAGGTATGATTCTAAACCCGTTCGAGGATGAATGTTTGTTTAAGAGGTGGAGAATGTAACGACCCGATCGGTCATTTTGCGTTATCGGACCCTGTTCCCCTAAATGAAACTTCCCATAGCGGCATTTTATGATTTATGACTTGTGGGGTCTGGTGGTCCGGGTTTCGGAGGTGTTTTGAGTGCAATAGGAACAATTGGTTCCTTAAGGTTTTTTCTTTAAGGCCAAGTTTGACTTCGGTCAACATTTTTGGTAAACGACCTCGGAATCGAGTTTCGTCAATTCCGGTAGCTTAGTGTGATGATTTCGGACTTGGGCGTATGTTCGGATCGGGTTTCTGATGACCGGGGGGCATTTCGGCGCCCAATATTGAAATAAGAAGTTCCTTAAGTTCATATTTTGGTTTAGGACGTGTTTTTGTGTTATCGAGGTCCGAACGGAATTTCGAGACCGAGAATAGTTCTGTTATGTTAATTATGAATTGCCTGCAAAATTTGAGGTCATTCCGAGTTGTATAGGTCGGTTTGGCGCGTTGTGAGCGAAGTCTAGAAAACTGAAAATTTCTAAGTTTGGTTCTTGGGGTTTGGGGGTGTGATTATTGAGTTTCAGCGTTGTGTTGGGTGTTCCGAAGGCTCGAGCGAGTCCTTATTATGATTTGGGACTCATTGGTATATTTGGATTAGGGCTCAGGTGGGCCCAAGTGCCTCCCAAGCACCTAACGAGGCCAAAAACCAACTAAAACAACTGCTGGTGTAGTTGTTGCTGGTGTGGCCGCAGATGCGGTTGCCCAGCCGTAGGTGCGGGACCGCTCCTGCGGTCCCAGCCTCGCAGGTGGGGAAATCTAGGGCCCTTCCCCCTGCCTTCGCAGGTGCGGAACCATTTTCGCAGAGGTGGGTCCGCTGGTGCGGAAAACCTTCTGCTAGTGCGATCCCCAGCCCCCTCGCCATTTTTCCGCAAGTGCGGTTATTTTCTCGCTGGTGCGGGACCGCAGGTGCGGTTGTTTGGGTCGCAGGTGCGGAAACCCCTGTAGGCAGTCCCCTTTAAATGTTTTAAAAACGGGATTTGTCTTCATATTTCTCATACACAAACTCCATTAGAGCGCCTCTAAGCTTGAGCAACACCCCCACGACCTATATAGTGCTAAGGTGAGTAATTTCTCTCTATTTTCCTAAATTTTTACATGGAATTCAACTAGAATTAATTACTAAAATATTAAAAAAAAATCAAGAATTGGGTAGTACAAGTTAGGGCTCTTAAGAATTTGATAAACCACCCGAAGTTAGCCATGCATTCCAGAAAAGTGACGTAATTACGATCCTTAGGATTCGGGTGAGTGATCCCTTCGAGAATTTTCGGAATCCGAGCGTGTGGGCCCGGGGTTGGATTTTGGGAATTTCTCAAGAAATTCGAATTTTGGATAAACTAGAATAATTTCCCTATTTTGAGCATGCATTGATGTCATTATACTATATTTGGCTAGTTGTGAGCCGTCGAAGGTAGATTTCGGAGATTCGAGCGCATCCTTGATCCGAAGGGTTTTTGTCACGAGGTGAGTCTCCTTTCCAACCTTGTAAGGGGGAAATGTCCCCATAGGTTCCTTATTTGCTATGTATACATATTGTGGGGGCCACGTACGTACCAAGTGATGAGAGTCCGTACGTGGCGACTATATTGCTATGTCGGGTAGCTTTAGGGCTCACGAGCATGCCAATATGTGCCTTATTTTTACCTTGTATGTGTTAAGAGTTTCAATTATTGTCGAAGTGATATGGAAACATGAAACGTTATGATTTGGATCCCAGTTGGCTATCCGTGGTATTGACACAGTCCTGTTGAGTTCATTGTTGAGTTGGTACACACATGTACTTATATATATACACACTTGTTATCGAGTCAGCACACGAGCCGCAGGTATGATGCATGGCCGTGGGTCAGCTTATTATTATTATCGAGTCAGCACACGAGTCAAAGGTATGATGCGCGACCGTGGGTCAACTTATTATTATCGAGTCAGCACACTAGTCGCAGGGATGATGCGCGATCGTGGGTTAGCTTATTATATCGAGTCAGCACGTAAGTCGCAGGTATGATTCACGATTGTGGGTTAGCTTATGACCTCAGTCCCTATGACCACCCTTATGACTCCAGCGGTTGTCTTGTCCTGGTACGTGTATGATCACTTGAGTTCTGAGTCACTTAAAAACTGGAGCGTCAGGTATTGGTTAAGAGAAGATTTTGGTACTTTGTTGTTCCTTTTTCAGTTATTATCTGGATTTCGTTATTTGCTATATGCTTTTTGCTCACTATTTCCCATGCCTATTGCTTTAGCCATATTTCGTCATATATTATATTGCTGGACCTTAGTGAGTACCTAGTCGACCTCTCGTCACTACTCTTTTGAGTTTGGGCGGGATACTCACTGGGTACATATATATATTATGTGCTCATGCTGCACTTTTTTTTGTTGTACTTGACTGTACAGGTCAGGAGGCTGGTACATTTGATTATCAGCCCGGTGTTTGATACTGACTTGGGCTGATTCGACTTCGCGGTGAGCTGCTCTTCCTGACGATCTCTGGCAGCACCCCGGAGTTTCTTTTTGTCATTTTCTCGTCTATTTCATTCAGACTGTGGATTGTGTATATATATGTTATCCTTGTATATTCAGATAGTTGCCCGTGATACTCGTGACACTAGTTCCTGGCACACACGTAGCGTACATTTTGGGTTTTGGGCTGTATATTTATACATATGCTTATCTTTTGGCTCATGTATCAGACGGTTTTATTTTATGTCACAGGCTATTATTATGTTAATAATTGTTTAAAACTGGTAAACGTTGGAATAATTAATCAAATGGGAAGGGTATCACTTTGTGTAATTCATGTTGGCTTGCCTAACCCCGCTGTTGGGCGCCATCACGACCCGTGGGGGAATTTGGGTCGTGACAGAAAATTTTTATAAATAAAGTGATGTGATTGTCTGGTGGGAGCGGGTTGCACGCCGCAACAGGAGAAATAAGGGTGATATATATATATATAGGGAGGAGCAATAAGGGTGGACAGGTGGGAGCGGGTTGCGCGCCACAACAAGGAGCGATAAGGGAGAATATTTATGTTTTATTGATTTTCCAAAATAAGGATTCTGAAAACTTCCGATTTTATTAAAAAAGTTTTCATACTCTGATTTTACTGTGATTTAAATTGAAACTTGGAAATTTTGAGGAGGTTTGATGATAGATGATATCTGGAAAAAGTTATCCGAGTTGTTTTTATTTACTGTTGCAAGTTACTGGTTATTTAGTTTATTATTACTTCCTTCTTGATATATTATATATATTGTCACAGGTTATGTTATAATTAACCCGCCTTACCCTCGTCACTACTTCTTCGAGGTTAGACTCGACACTTACTCAGTACATGGGATCGGTTGTACTGATACTACACTTTGCACTCTTTTGTGCATATCCAGGTATCGCCAGAGTTAGGAGATTTTAGTAGCTGACATCATCATTCGGAGACACGAGGTAGATCTGTTGGCGTCCGCAGATTCCTGAAGTCTTCTCTTAATTTTATAGACACTATTTTATTACATTCAAATACAGATACATAATTCTTTCAGCCCATTATTTGTAGTATTCTTAGTTGTTCGTGAATTGTGACACCAGACCCTGGGGTAGTCTTAGAGCTATATAGTTAGTTCAAGGCTCGATTTAATTATTCGTTTACTATTTTATTCGTGAGGTTATTCATTGAAATTTTTTAGATTTAGTTTATTTTAAATTGTCTCATTGTGTTTAAGTAAATATTCAAAGGAAAATGGCTAATCAAGTTCTAACATTGGCTTGCCTAGCAAGTGTGGTGTTAGGCGTCATCACGATCCCTAAAGTTGGAAATTTGGATCGTGACAATAACAACTGCAGCATTGTCATCATATCGCATTATCATCCTGTTGTCACGTTTGAGGTCTTTACAAGTCCGCCCAATTACAACTCTGACTACTTCTGATCTTTCTAGGGGCATATTTGGTACGACTCTAATATCTTTATTATTAGTTGATACCTCAAGGGGACTTTAAGAACCAAAACAAAGTCATGAAACTTTGATTACTAAATCTCTCCCCAACGGTCTGTTCCGGGTTCGTTAAGATCTGATTATAAATTATGTGTCAAGAAAGATCCGGCATAGCTTTATACAGATACTGTGAGGAGATAGAGTCAAAATTGAAGTAAGTCCTTATGATTCAACCAAAGGGCGTATAATTTATTGACTCTACAACAAAGATTTGAAGGATTAGTTTTTCAACTTCATAAAAAGTTATCACACAATCGCTTGAAAAAATCTTTTTTTTTGTTGTCTAACTAGATTCTAAAACTAGTAATTTCTATTAAGTTCCACGTTTTATCTTTCCCTACTGCCCCATCCTTGTAGCTAGATCAAGAAAGAACCTTTGGATTGGGGAAAGTATACAAAAAAATAGTTCTTTTCTATTATATTAGTATTTTTCATTATATTAGATATATTAGACTATTATGTTATATTAGTATTAGTTAGTGATCCCGACTTAGTAAGTAGGATGAATTGTTGGAATCAGTCCTACATTTTGTCTTTGTGGACCGGGAAGGACCATGTATTCTTTGGACTATCCTGGATGTACAATGCAATTTCGGTAGTAATATTCCATTTCAGTTAGAAAATACAGGCAGATGTTTTGGGCAATGTAAGTGATCAAGGGGTAGTAATTCATGTCATGGGAGGAAACTTTGCGCAAAGTTCTATTACTATTAATGGATAGCAATTTTGCAAAGAAATAACCCACTTGTATCTCGAGAAGAGATGGGAAACATGCTCAATATCGTTTGATTGAACAGTTGACCCAACCCCTTGTTGTTTGAAGAAACCCTCCACTTCAATTGATATTTTTTCACGAAGTTTCATTTCCTTCATCATCACAACATTATTTCTAATAGTTGTTCTAGGAAAACCTTGAAAATCAGGATTATACATTTCATGTATGTAACGCCTAAACTTGGACTGGCCAGGATTTGTTTCAAAACGAGGACCCTCCCTCCTTAGCATTACCCTTAGTCAATCTATTATACGCTTTTTTTATCAGTTAAGCAGTCATTTTTAATAATAAATAATTAATATTACAACAAATAGAAATACAAGTATAACAAAAATAAATGTGAAAATTAATATGAGTACTAGAACGTTAATTGAAATTAGAGATAGAGAGAGGTATAGAATTAGAGAGAAATCAAAGTTTTGTGTGAAAACTAAAATGGGGTATTTATGGTTTTAAAATAGCGGTAAAGTATATTTGAACAAACTTAGAGGTTAAAAAACATAAATTAGGGGGTAGGGGTGCTGGAGGCTAGTGTCACGACCACAATTTCCTTCTGTATGATGTTGTGATAGACTAGGTAAGCCTAACACTTGTTTATTAAATAATAGATTTTTAACCAAATAACTACTAAGCATGAAATGTAAGTTTCTATAATGAGTCAACAATCTCAACATGATACAATGTCCCAATACCGGTAGTACAAATGCATTATTTAAACTTATCCCAAGTCTCAAAACACCCAGGGGAAAATCACAACGAAGAATCGAGGCTCCAACTGAATAGAATTTCTCTTAAATGTTAAATCTTCATTCTTTAAAAAAAGTGTCTGAATCACACTTAAGCACTTCAGATTACTTCTAAATTTTGCACACACGTTCAATTCAACTATATAGACCTATCCAAAGTCTCGGAACACCAATTGGTGTCCAATAATACCAAAGTCAACTCTTGGTCAAACTTATGAACTACCGAATTCCAAAACTAATCTGATTCATACCAAAGCAACTCCGATTGACTTCAATTTACAAGAATTTCTACAATCAAAGGATATGGATACACGGCAATAAAGGAACCATGTAATAATCAAAGTAATGCAATAAATATTACAAAAATAACAGGACAAGTAAAGCACGTGACAACTAAGGTGTACAAGTAAAACAGTTAAGACAAGTAGCAAATAGACACAGAGTCATTGAAGGGACTCAACAATTGAGAGGTAACAAGAAATAAGGAAGGAAATAACTTCAACTCAAACATATAAGGGCAAAAGAACAAATAAGAGGTACAATAAGTGCTAACAACATCACATAGAGCATGTAAAAGTAGATTAATAATGAGAGATATAACATGTCATGACAATTCAATTAAAGGCATAGAAAGAGTCTAGATAACCTAAATCTGCTGAATACCACATATAGCATGTGTACCCACTCGTCACCTTGAGTTAGCAGTTATTGTTCATGCCTTAAAGATTTGGCGGCACTATTTGTACGGTGTCCCCAGGTATACACCGATTGCTGGAGTCTACAACATCTGTTCAAACAGAAGGATCTTAACTTGCGGCAACGGAGGTGGTTAGAATTGCTTAAGGACTAGATATCACCATTCTATATCATCCCGGGAAGGCCAATGTGGTGGTCGATGACTTGATTCACAAGGCGAAGAGATTGGGCAGTCATCTTTTAGTTCATCACCGACACGGGATTCCTACATCGATTATTCTAGTTATCCAGCACGAACTCAATACGAGCAACCATGCCCGCAAAGGGGTTGTTATGAGTATGGTGATATTAGGCACATCATGAGAGATTGTCCCAGACTCGGGAAGAGCATATTTTATCAGAGCACTCAAGATACGGGCTCCATTCCAGTTGCTACTCCACTTGTACAACCAGTTAGGGGTGGAGGACAGGCGGGTAGAGGGTTCCCTAGAAGGGAGGCCCGATCCATTGATATGCTTTCTATGGTAGGGTTGAGGCCGTTGCACTGTCGTTATAGGTATGGTTTCATTTTGTTATAGAGGAGCATCATTCTTATTTTGATTCGGTTATGCTTATCAGGGTGAATCCTCCTATCTTGCTTCATATATGGGCGAGTTTCGTGATTCTGTATTCTGCTTTTGTGTTTACCCTTGTTGGGAGATTCTATAGTGGTAGCCCGTGTCTATCATTTTGTTTAGTTCACTATTGAGAGCTATGAAACTAGAAGTGACTTTATGTTGCTCATTACGATAGGTTTTGATGTGATTTCTTGATCGTTTGTTACGTGTTGTGATTTTGTTTCGCGGAAGGTTTCGGTTGGTATGATGTGTGTTCTACTTGTGATTCAGAGCTGAGGATGGGATCCTCGTTTTTACATGTGGTTTGATATGTTTGAACCGGGATACGTGTCGCGGTGGAGTTATAGTAGGATAAGATCCTTGTGGTTAGTTCATATGATTTAATTCTCCCTTGTAGAATTGATTCGTAGTACGATACTGATAGAGAGTTGTGCTTATCGGGCTTGTTTGATAGTTCTCTCATGTGGTTCTCTTTGCAGATTTGGTCATATTCGCATTGTGCTTATTGGCTTTTAGCTTGCGAAGTGTGTGCCCATATGGCATTAGATGTGGCTTTTGATTCGAGTGAATGGTCATGTGATATGCATGTTTATTGCAATCATTGTTAGCGTTGCGAGGGTTTGGAACATGGTTCTAGCTGGTATGAGGTAAATTGCTGGTATTGGATTTGATTATGGGCGACTATGGGTTTTTTTTTGTCTAAACTTTCCTAAAGTGAATTTTTGAGTTTTGAACATCGATTCAGAGTTAGAATTAAGTGAAATTAGTATGGTTGGACTCGTAATTGAATGAGTTGTTGGATTTTTGTGATTTTTGTGGGGTTCCGAGGTGCGGGCTCGGGGTTGACTTTTTAGTTTTCTTTAAAGATCGGAACTTTATTATCCGTAATTATTTCCTATAGTTTTTATTTATGATGCGAAGTTATTTTGGTTAGATTTGAACCGTCCGGAGGTTGTTTCACATGAGAAGGTCATTATAGAGTATTAGTTTAGCTTCTTTGAGGTAAGTATTTTTTCTAACTTTGTATGAGAGAAAGTACCCCTTAGGATTCGAGTTGAATGTGCTATTTGTGTTATGTGAAAGCCGTGTACGCAAGGTGACGAGTGAGTACACGTGTTATATGTGGTGTCACACCTCCTTTTTCCGACACGGGATTGGATACGGGAGTTTTTCCAATTTAAGTGACATTATGTGGATTCGGGATTTATTTATTAGTTTCAGAGTCGCCACCCGGATTTTTTACGGTGTTACGGGACACCATTTATTTTATTGAAATCCCAAACCGAGGAAATTTTGACTATGTTTTGATTTGTTTGCGGCCGGAGATCTGAGTAAGGAATTCTGTTAACCCGGGAGAAGGTGT
>MDKI01253745.1:0-20330 GCA_005239505.1 Nicotiana paniculata
ATACTTATGTCAAACCAAAATCCTCCTTCACATCAATATTATTACCCCATACTTCTTTAAGCACAATTATATCAAGAGTCACCACTTGTCAAGGAATTTTTTTTTATTTTTTTTTCATAACAATACAACTATTTTTTGCCTTTTCTTTTTTTTTTCCAAGTGACTCTTACTTTTTCAAAACAGTGCACCTTTCTCCTTATTTCATTAGTTGCACTCAAAATCCAAACCAACCACCCCATACCTTAACTTTTACACAGTTCATAACAATCTAAGTGCTCATGAGAGGTTAAAAAGTTCAAATAGATAGTTAATTCAAATTTGTTCGGTAAGGCTTGTAATGTGGTTGCCAAAGAAACAGTATTACAGGCTCAAAGAGGTTAACTACGATAAATAACAATTAAGCGGGTAAAATATACATAGTTGGCTCAACAAAGAAACGCCTATATCACTTCCAAGACTGAACAAAACTACTATTTCGCTTTGCAAATACACGGGGCAAGTTTTAGACATCAAATGCAATGCACAGAATAACACACGAACCTCACACACACATGGCACATAACTCACTCAGGATTGGATTCATCAGGACACTCTAGTCAAAGTAGTTAAGCAAATTTAAAATCATACAATTTAAGGTACGTATACAAGAGTCAAAAACTGAGTCTAAGCGTCACAACCAAAGTACTCTCTATTCTCAAGGAATAACAAAGTCAAGATATATTGCTGCAATTAATTTCTCAGCCTCGTGGTTCCTACTCCTAAAAATTAAATGCTACCTACACCCGGTTCAATTAAAAACCCTTGGAAAAGAACCGCGGTCCAAAGAAAAACCAAGGGGGAATTACTACACTACCTAAAACAAAAATCTTTTTGGTATTTTCTTTAGACTTACTTCCCTCAAGAAAACTGTCTCGGAGATCCATCGACGGGAAGAGTCCACATATTTCTAATAATTTTTTCTGTTTTGTTCTACCCTAAAATAAAAAGACTAACAGAAAAAGCTACAAAACTTACAAAAAACAAAAACTTACTAACATGAAAAGCTAAAACTACTAACAAAAAAGCACACTAAACACAACAAACCACAATAAATATTTACAACACCCCACACTTAAATCATGCAATGTCCTCAGTGCATCACATATAGACAAAACAAGAAGTAAAAATAAGGTGCAAGAAACTCCCTGATCAAGAAGCGTCGTCATCCTTTGACGCTTTCCATCCTTCATCATGTTCATCCTCTTCATTAGTTTTGCTTTCCATGCTCCTTCGGAGAAACGCTTGAATCACTATATGCTTCCACTTTGAACTTATGAATTAGACCCCAAGTTTTGATTCTGCTCTATGATCATGCTCCTGGGGTGGTGGAAAGAATCTATCTGGCCCAATAAAACAATGTAGTAATCTGCACTTCTTGTCCTTTAGATGCGATGTGTATTCCCGACTTTCTGGCAAGAGTAATTCCAGAGTGCAGGCATCGTGTTCCTTATTCCTTGACTCCTCAAGTGGTTCGGATGACTCTATTTTCATATCATCATCTAAACACAATGTGAAAAAAATGCTTGGAGTGTATACCAATGCAATCAACATCCTCAACACTAATGACACTAGATTCAACAAAATACGTATCATCAATGTCCTTGGTTAACTCTAGTATCTTTTCTACAACATTGACATCCTCAAAATCTAGTCTAATTGATTGTTGGTGTTCTACTCTGACCTTCTCCACTAGCACCTCGTGTATGTCATCATCCCTGAGTTATTTGTTCATATTAACTAGATAAGGTGGAAGTGGCTTCAATTCCAACTTGGGTGGTTCTTCAATAGATGGCTTGGCTGGCGGGCTCTCTCTTTTCTCTAAGTGTAATGACTCAAATTCGAGAGCCCTCGGCCAGACCCCTTTTCCTTCAAGTGCTAACACCCATTCTGCCAGTTCTTCCCCATTTACCTCACCCAAATTCATCAAACATGCAGCAAGGGGGTCCTCAATAGTTAAGGACATATCATCTTCCTCTACTATCACATCCACAACATCAATGAGAGAGAAATTGACGAATTCACTTGGTCGCCTCATGGATTTTTGCACATTGAATGTGATTTCTTCATCGTTTAGTCTCATCTTGAGCTCCCCAGTTTCATAATCAATGAGGGCTCTACCTATGGACAAGAATGGCTTTCCCAAAATTATTGGAATCTCTTCATCCACTTTACAGTCTAGTATCACAAAATCAGCAGGGAACACAAACTTCCCCACTTGCACCAATGCATCATCTAGAATGCCCGATGGTCTTTTTACCGTCTTGTCAGCTAGTTGCGATAAAATAGAAGTTGGCCTGGCTCTACCAATCCCCAGTCTCTTGTAAATGGCCAGGGGCATGAGATTATACTGGCCCCCAAATCACACAGTGGTTTGGCAAAAGCAAAATTGCCAATGGGTGCAGGGAATTGTAAAGCTCCCTGGATCGGACAGCTTCTCTGCAATTGGTCATGTCACTACAGGACTGCAAGTCTGAGTAATAGTCACAGTTGCCAAGTCTTGGAAATAAAAAATAATAAAAGGAGTAACAAGGTCCTGTGGATGCTAGCAACTACCTTGAAATCTCGAAATATAGTCGGCCTGAACTCAACGATCACTGCCCTCTAACTCACCTGGATCTGCACATAAAGTGCAGGGTGTAGTATGAGTACAACCGACTCAGTAGTAACAGAAATAACTAAGGAACTTAGCAGTAGTGACGAGCTAAGTAAAACAGTCTAATTACTTATTTAAACAATTTAAAAATAACATAAATAAACAGGCATAACTCAGTAAATTCCAAAAAGAAATTTAACAGATAAATGCAGCAACAACAAAAGTAAATGCAACCTCACAGCAATGTCACTCCATCACTCGCACTCAGCGCTCAACATTCAATACACTCAACACTCTACGCTCATTAGGGGCGTGTACATACTCCGGAGGGGCTCCCAAATCCCTAGCGCTAAGCACAGACAACTCACATGCCATAATATCAATACCTGGATCCACACGATCAGCTCACGTGTTACGCGGACAACTCACACGCTATGGTATCAATACCAGGACCTGCACGGTCAGCTCGCGTGATAAGCGGACAGATCACGTGCTATGGTATTAATATTCTCACAACCATGCACTCGGCCTCACTCAGTCATGTACCTCTCCAGCCTCACAATGCATCACAAATAAGGGGACACAACCCACATCAAGTATCACAACATATCAGCAACATAATAGAGACTGAGGTAAACATGTACAATAATTTCTATAACTGAGTAAAAAATAAAGTGAGCATGAATGAAGCCTAAACATGATCTCTAACATGAAGGCATACAAGTTCACCAACAAGTAAATGTATAAACATCGATAATGGTTATTAGGCCTCACGGGACGGACCAAGTCTTAATCCCTCGTGGTGCACACCCACACGCCCGTCACCTAGTGTGGGTATCACTTCGACACAATCACATGATATCGTATCTCCGGGTTTATACCCTCAAAGTCGGAGTTAAAACTGTTACTTACCTTAACCGCGTAAAAATCTTACTCTGAGATGCCCTCGTTTCTGGACTCAATCTCCAAAAGCTCCAAATCTAACCAAAATCATAATACTACTATCAACACAGTCTAAAGAATCAAAGTCCACAATAAAAGCTATAAAATATGTAAAAAATCCGAAATCGGCCAAAACCTGTCCCTCGAGCCCACGTCTCGAATGCTTTATCGGCCTACAAAATATATTTGAATGCTTGATCGGTGACTAAATAAGAAAATAAAACTTGGATTTTAAGTGACTAGATGCTCCGGTATAATGAGCGACTAGATGCTCCTAGATGTGTACAATCGGCACAGTTTTGAATGTTTTATTCTCGATCACCTTAGTAGTGCTTTGCTCAGATACTTCATTGGTGGATCAATTGAAAATTTAATATTAAGTTGTATCCAACTTAATATAAATTATATCCAATATTAAGTTGTATCTAATTATATTAAGTTGTATCCAATTATATTAAGTTGTATCCAATTATATTAAGTTGTTGCTAAAACATAAATATTAATATAGCACTACATCTTATAGAACTATACAATTTATTTTCAAATGTGTTCTAGTAAGATTTAATCGAATATAATTGAATTTTCAATTGATATTATCCGAGCGAAGTACTAATAAGGTGATTGAGCATAAAACATTCAAGATTATGTGTGTGTGCTATATATATATATATATATATGTGTGTGTGTGTGTGTGTGTGTGTGTGTGTGTGTGTTTAAATATAAAATTAATTAAATATTACAATTTATGATGATAAATCAATTAAATAATATGTACATATATGAATATATACATACACAGATAGGATATAGTGTCCATCTAAATGTAAATTTAAAAAATACATACACACACATATATATGTATGTGTGTGTGTGTGTGTATATATGTATATATCAATTAAGTATTAAAGATTATTTATTTAAAAGCTATTCATATAAATTGACAAAAATCGACCGACTTCGGTCGGTATTTTTAATAAATTAAAAAATTTAAATTTTTAAATTTAAAATTAATATATATATATATATATATATATATATATATATATATATATATATATATATATATATATATATATATATATATATATATATATATATATATATAAAATTTTTATTATATTAAAAAACCAATTGCCTTGGGCGGGAAAGAATAATTTCAACCAATTTCTTATTAGGTCGTGATGGCGTCCAGCACTGTTGCTAGACATCCCACAACAAATAACTTAATTACATTCCCATTTTAACAAATTTCCCATGTAGTGTTTTTCCTTAATTTAAAAGATTTGACGAGAGACCGATTTAAATTAATGAGTGAAGCAAGTAGAAATATTTATAACCATAAGAACAGAATAAAAAATTCACAAGTCTACTAATACATGCTAAGATCTAGTGCCACAAGTATATGGACAACTTAGTAGAATATACAAAATATGTCTATCCTGTTGTCTGAAAAAGAAGTAGACAGAAACAAAATGAAAGAGACTCTGGCATAAATGGGATCTATCCAATGGTCGTTAGGTTTTTCTACATTCTTAGATATCGACAATCGGATGTAAATCGTGAAACTTTATTATTTTTACAATATGCATTAACAAATTACCAAATTGTGTGTTGAGATAGATGAGAATCCTTCACTCTAATCAGTGTTCTCGAGCTCGGCTGGTAAAAATAGAGAAATCTCAAGTTGAGAGTGAGATCTTTGCATCGTGAATCTGAATTAATCGAGTCCAATTTCTCTTTTTAATTTCCTTCAATTAGGGATTTTATGGATAAAACGTGAGGATTAGAGATTTAGAGGTACAAAACAAGCTTTTTGAAAGGTTCAGTTTATATCTCACCTTCTAAAGTGAGAAATTACCTAATATTTATTCTGGAATAGCCCCTCTATATTACTTTAACTTGTTAATTAGATTTTAGCCTTCAATATTTATTAAACGTAATAACTTAATTGATCAAATAAGATAAATACATGCCATGAAAGAGGCCGCAGCCTGCGGGTCAAGGAGAAGAACTTCCAGTCTTCTAAGCTATCAAGCTTCAGAGGAAGGGCGATATATGACACCTTAGGAAATCACATAGAATACTATACAAGACAAAACACAAGTCCATATGGTGTATGCTTTTAGACTCGATGATATCTCGGTCTAGCTAGAAAATAAGGAATTAATCTAACTCGGTATATATGAACGAATGTAGTGATCTTGAGACTTCATTTCCCTTTTTAGATTTTAGCATTATGGACACGTATTGTAGCCCCGGCTAATTCAGAATTGAATAAGGCTCGTAAAAGGAGTATGCATTCCCTGTAAGAATTTTTTCTATTCCCAAGGCCTGAACACAAGACCTCTAATTAAGTGTGAGGAGATTCTATTCATCCCGATCACAACCTTTTATTAGCAGTAGTTGAGACTAATTATTTGCTCTCTTTTTCAAAATCTTGAAATGTCTTGTTTGCATGGATGCTTCCCTTGTTTTATCCATTTGATTTCTTTGTTTTCCATTATTTTTGTTTTTTTCAGTTTGTTACAGCTAAGATTCAACACGTTGTAGATATACAATGAATTTCTTATTGCAAATATAGGGTTTGGACCAAAGTTATTGTGATCCTTGTTCATATTGTAAAGGACCCCACTTGTGGAAATATTGTAAGAATATTCCCAATACCGAGTTGTGTGCACCATATCAATCATGTACTATTTGTGGTGGTAATTGGAATAATTTTTCTAAATGTTGTTATCCTACTCCATTCCCTTCTTATGTTGATTCTAATAATACTTATGAGTTTGACAGGAGTAACGGATTGGATGATGTGGAACATGATGTTCACATTCTTGATATGCACATGAAATTATTAGAGGAATATAGAGGTTTCTGTGAGAAAATTTCAAATGAGATACAACACTTTATTGAAGGAAGAGTTGAATTGGGACAAGAGATCGACCAATTTGGCAGTTCTATTCGCGTCTTAGAGGCTCAATTGAGTGCAAAGGTTGATGTGTGTAACGCCCAACAATTTAGTGATGAGTTGTGTGAAGCTGAAAAAGATCTTCTAGGCCAAATTGAGGAGCTAAAACGATAATACCAATTATTAGACTATGTTCTCGTGGATGATGCTGAGGTTGAGGAAGTATATATTATTGACGATGTCAAAAATAATACAATTTTGGAGTTGGGCGTCTTGGTCCTCATTCTAATAATTTTTCTACATTATGTTTGGATGGAGACAATGAGATCGAGCCTTTGGACAGATGCTTAGATGAAGAAGAAGGCCCTTATATTTTGGAATTTTCCATACCAAGGAGACAAAACGACATCCCTCACTTAAGGGCTAAGAAGTGCAAGATGTGATATCTATTGCTTCGTTCCTATATTTTAACACCACTGCCCCATGAACATGACAGAAAAATTGATGCAAGATTAGGGGCGCAATTCATATCGCCAAAATGGAAGGAAAAGTGGTAAAAGTGATGGCGTCGTGATGCGACGTTAAATCAAGCGCTTGTTGGGAGGCAACCCAATTCTATTTTTTTTAATTATGTTATCTTTGTAGTATTATTTTGTATTTTTAGGAGTAGGAGCATGGAGTCAAAGCCAATAGGCGAATGCAAAAGCGAGCAGGTGGTTGAAACTGAGTGTGAGGTACCCGCACGAAGAATCATACATGGGAGAAGTCTGAGTATCACGTGAGCTGCTAATGCTTCGGCCTTTGGCCTACCAGGGAGTTACTTTTACCTTCTTGTTATTTATAGTGTGCATTGAGGACATTGCACAATTTTAAGTGTGGGGTGAGTAGATTGTCTGTGTGATTTTCTATGTTATCCTAACTTAGTTGTAATATTTTTTTTCTTAATGTAGTAGTTTTTGTTTTTTTTTTTAAATTAAAATTAAAAAAATGAATTTTAAAAAAAGGCAGAAAATTTAGACTTTTTCAGACGATGGATTTCGTGGACAGTTTTCTTGAGGGATTAAAGTCCAATAATAAAAAAAATTCAAATAGATTTTCTTTTTGCTTCTAGTTAATTTTTGGGTAGGTAATAATCCCCTTTGGTTTTTTTTTGTGCATCGGTTCTTTTTCAGGGGATGTAACTTGAATCGGATAATTTTTTTTTTTTTTATTTTTAGGATTAGATTTTTGTTAGGACTAGTAGAAGAGGGAGAAGAAAAATTTTCTTGCGTGTTTGATACTAGAATATTTAGGCTTGAGGTTGAGTAGTACTTTCCTCTGAGTGCTTGAGTAATGAATAAAATAGCAGACTTTCTGACACTTAAGCTCGGGGTTATGACTCTGTATATAGCTTATTCTTATTTTGTTGTTACCTATGATCCTGTCTATCTTAGAGTAGAATTGATCCATCTTGATTGATACTTGTACCATGTGTGGTGAGGATTTATTACATATATTCCATGTTTTGCATCTTAGTCTAGAACTTGTCCTGCATGTTATTGAAGCGAAATAAAAGTGTTGCTCTGTTTAGAAGATGATAATAGGCTTTCTTTGATATGTCTTGTGAATTTTAGCCTTTTCAGATATTGTACCACTAGTTAGCCGGTTGAGTCTGTAGACTTTTATTTGGAAGCCGTATTTTTGCCTTGATCCTTTTGTTGAACCCCTAGTTTTTGCACCATGCTTCTTTGAGCACTATTGCATAGACTGTGATATTAATTGATAAATTTGAAGAAAGAGATGATTAAGTGAATAATGGTGACCAACAATAGCTGAAAAATGATGAAAAGACTCTCTTGAAAGGAATATGACATGAAAAAGAAAAAAAAGAGAATGAAGAAAAATGGCTCTGAAAAAAAATGAAACGGTCTTAATATGAGGAAATACTTGTGAAACAACTGATGAATAGAGAGCTGAAAAATAAAGTGAAGAGTAGAAAATAATGGGTGATAAAGTCTAAAAGTGCAAGGTGCTTAGGTAAAACTATTATATAATTCTCCTACCCGTCCCCAAGCTAACATTACTGTCACGCCCCGATTTCCCACCGTCGGGGTCGTGATGGCGCCTAACACTACACTTTCTAGGCAAGCCAATATTAGAGGTTTACAACATAAAAAATTTTAAATTTTACGGAGATCTACTATAATTCAACACATGATACCAAATAAGAAGCGAAATTTTAGGAAAAAAATACTGCGCAATAATACTGATTTCTAACTACCCATGATCTCGAGTCACAACTCACGGACTGTTAAGAATTTACTACAAGTATTTAGCTGAAAGGAAAATGTATAACTATTTGTGAACTAAATAAAACAGTAAATGAATATAAAGGAAGGGACTCTAGGAAGCTGTGGACGTTGGCAGATCTACCTCGGGTCTCCTGCGCAGAAGTCAGCTACTATCTCAAAATCAGCTCGAACTGATACCTGGATCTGCACAGAAAGTGCAGAGTGCAGTATCAGTACAACCGACCCCATGTACTGGTAAGTGTTGAGCCTAACATCGACGAAGTAGTGACGAGGCTAGGAGAAGACACCACATAAAACTTGAACAGTATAATCATGCTAATGGCAACAACGGTAAACAAAGAAATAACGCATGAATAATGGGAAGGGGGCATTTAATGGGGGATCACAATATAAGGAGTCAGAAACAATGAAAAGACACAATTTAAACAGTAATCTTCCAACAAATTAACCAATTAAGACAGCAAAGCAAAAACTACACGGCATCACAATTCATGCTTTTATTCTCAACCTCACCAATATATAAACAGAACGTCACGGCATCACCCTTCGTGCATTAAACCTCACATAATATATACGGCATCACCCTTCGTGCTTTATCACTCTCATATCATGGCACGACATCACCATTCGTGCATTAACACTCACATATCATGCTACGGCATCACCCTTCGTTCTTTACACTCTTCCTTACGATATAAATAAATCATGCACGGCATCGCCCTTCGTGCTTTACACTCCTCCTCACAATTCACAGAATCAATAACAATGGATAGAGAGAAGTTTCACAAAGAAATCAATATTTCATCAATGATTTATCTTACAATTTAACATCTCAACCTTAAATCAATTTTCAAGAATTTATCAACCTCGGTGGAACCGAATATAAGTCTCCCAATATTTCAATAACAACAATAAGCATGGATAATAGGATTTAAGACTACAAAATTTACAAGAATGGAATTTTACTTGCATGTTACGACTCGACCACAATGCATAAGTGCTCGTCACCTCACCTATACATTATATTCAACAACAAAACACGTAGCAAATAATCACACAATACCTATTCCCTCAAGCCAAAGTTAGACATAACAATTACCTTGCTCCCAATATCACTTAACGCTCAATCACAGCTTTGCCTTTCAAATCAGCCTCAGATTCCACAATATCTAGCAAATTTCCAACTAAATGATTCAAAATAAGCCTTAGGAATCATCCCCGATAACTACGGTTCAATTTAGTTCATATTTGAAAAGGTCAACAAAAGTCAACACCGGGCCTGCTTGGTCCAAAGCCGAAATCTGGACCAAAATCGGATTAACCATTCACCCCCGAGCCCGGATATACAATTAGTTTTGGAATCCAACCTCAATTTGAGGTCTAAATCCCAATATTTCGAAATCCCTAGTTTCCTACCCAAAATCCCCAATTCCACCATAAAAATCCTAGATTCTAGGTTGAAATCTTCTTAAAGGAAGTAAAAACTTCAAAAGAAAAGAGTTAAGAATCACTTACCTATGATTTGGAGAAAAATTGAAGTTTGGAAAATCGCCCCTTAAAGTTTAGGTTTTTAAAATTTGAAGAATGAATGAAAAATCCCGTCTAAGTGCCTTTTACTCAGCTGGATATGTCGTATTTGCGACCTGAGCTTCGCAATTTCGAAGCTCGCAAATGCGAGAAAGGTATCACAAATGGAACCTGTCGCATTTCTGATGTTGTCGCAAATGCAAACCAATTGTTCACAAATGCGAAGACCCCTTGCCCAGACACACTTCTTAATTGCGAAGGTTTTTCTGCATTTGCGAACATAGGCTGGCCAAGCTTTCTTCGCATTTGCAATGAGAAGCTCGCAAATGTAACCTCAACAATAATCGCAAATACGAACCTTGACCTCGCATTTGCGAGGTCTGAGGCCTGCAACAAGTTCAGCTACACCAGCAGAAATTTCTAAGTCCCAAATCACTTCGTAGCTCTCCGAAACTCACTCGAGCCCTCGGGGCTCCAAAATAATCATGCACGTAAGTCTATAAACATCGTATGAACCTTCACATGCGATAAATTTACAAAAATAACACCTAGAACTACGGATTTAGCACCATAAAGTCATGAATTTCTCAAGAACGTCTTAAAAATACTATCTTCTCACCTGAACGTCCGAATCACGTCAAATCAACTTCGATCTCTACCAAACTTCACATACATGACTTATATATTATATTAAACTTGTATTGGGCTCTGAAACCAAAATACGAACCCGATACCAACGAGATCAAACATTAATCAATTTTTTTAAATCCTTAGAATATTAGTCTTGCAATTTTCATCAAAAATTCATTTCTCGAGCTAAGGACCTCGGAATTCAATTCTGGGCATACGCCAAGTCCCATATTTTACTACAGACCTTTCGGGACCGTCGGAACATGGGTCCGGGTTCGTTTACTCAAAAGCATTGACCAAAGTCGACTAAAAATTACTTTTAAATCCCAAAAATTATTATTTCATAAATTTTCACATAAAGGCTTTCCGAATTTACGCCCAGACTGCGCACGCAAATTGAGGTGAGTAAAAATAAGGTTTTTAAGGTTAAAGAGCGCAGAATAGAGTCTTAAATCACAAGATGACCCTTTGGGTCATCATAATCTCCACCTCTAAAACAAATGTTCGTCCTAGAACGGACATAGAAAAGTACCTGAACTGGCGAACAAGTGGGGATATCTAATCCGCATGTTTGACTCAGACTCCCAAGTAGCTACCTCAACAGGCTGACCTCTCCACTGTACTCGAACTGAAGGGTAACTCTTCGACCTCAACTGGAAAACTTTCCAATCTAGAATGGCTACAGGCTCCTCCTCATAAGTCAAATCCTTGTCCAACTGGATAGAGCTAAAATATAACACGTGGGACGGGTCACCATGATATTTCTGGAGCATGGACACATGGAATACCGGATGGACTGAGGATAACCCTGGAGGCAATGCGAGTCTATAAGCTACCTCCCCCACCCTCTCGAGGATCTCAAATGGCCCGATATACCTAGGGCTCAACCTGCCCTTCTTCCCAAATCTCATGACACCCTTCATAGGTGATACCCGAAGCAATACCCTCTCCCCGACCATGAATTCCACATCACGAACTCTACGGTCAGCATCACTCTTTTTCCTGGGCTGAGCTGTACGAAGTCGATCCTGTATAATCTTGACCTTGTCCAAAGCCTCATGTACAAAATCTGTACCCAATAACCGAGCGTCCCCCGGCTCAAACCACCCAACTGGCGACCTACACCGTCTACCGTATAATGCCTCATAGGGAGCTATCTGAATGCTCGACTAGTAGCTGTAATAGTAGGCGAACTTTGTGAGGGGCAAGAAATGATCCCACGATCCTCCGAAATCTATAACACAAGCGCAGAGCATATCCTCTAAGATCTAAATAGTACGCTTGGACTACCCATCCGTCTAAGGATTAAATGTTGTGCTCAACTAGACCCGCGTACCCAACACACGCTGAACTTCCCTCCAAAAGTACGAGGTAAACTGCGTACCTCGATCAGATATTCTAGACACGGGCAGACCGTAAAGACGAACGATCTCCCGAATGTAAATCTCTGCTAACCACTCCGAAGAATAACTAGTTGCCACTGGAATGAAGTGCGCGGACTTAGTCAGGCCTATCCACAATAACCCACACGACGTAGAACTTCCTCTGAGTCCGTGGGAGTCCAATAACGAAGTCCATAGTGATGCGCTCCCACTTCCACTCAGGAATCTCCATCTGCTGAAGAAAACCGTCGGGTCTCTAGTACTCATACTTCACCTGTTGACAATTCAAGCACCGAGCTACATAAGCAACCATATCCTTTTTCACTCTCTTCCACAAGTCCTGGTACATCTTGGCAGCGCCCGAGTATAGAATGCCGAGAACTGTGAGCCTCATCATGGATCAACTCACGAAGCCCATCAACATTAGGCACATATACACGACTCTGCATCCTCAAAACACCATCATCTCCAGCCGTAACCTGCTTGGAATCACCATGCCGAACTGTGTCCCTAAGGACCATCAAGTGAGGGTCATCATACTACCGATCTCTGATACACTCAAACAAGGAAGACCAAACGACTGTATAAGCTAGAACACGGATGCGCTCTGAAATATCCAACCTCACAAACTGATTGGCCAAAGTCTGAATGTCTGAAGCTAGCGGTCTCTCACCGACTGGAATGAACGCAAGGCTGCCCATACTCACTGCCTTCCTACTCAATGTGTCGGCCACCACGTTGGACATTCCTGGATGATACAATATAGTGACATCATAGTCTTTCAATAGCTCCAATCATCTCCTCTGCCTCAAAATGAGATCCTTTTTCTTGAACAAATACTGAAGGCTACGATGATCCGTGAAAACCTCACACGGCACGCCATAAAGATAGTGTCTCCAAATCTTCAACGCCTGAACAATGGCTGCCAACTCTAAGTCATGGACAAGGTAATTCTTCTCATGAAAACTCAACTGCCGAGATGCATATGCAATCACCCTGCCCTCTTGCATCAATACCGCTCCGAGCCCAACACGGGAGGCATAACAATATACCGTGTAAGATCTCGAACCTGATGTCAGTACCAACACCGGTGCCGAAGTCAAGGGTGTCTTGAGCTTCTGAAAGCTCGCCTCACACTCGTCCGACCATCTGAATGGGGAACACTTCTGGGTCAACTTAGTCATCGGAGCTGCTATAGATGAAAACCCCTCCACAAACCGACGGTAATAACCCACCACACCCAAGAAGTTCCTGATCTCTGTTGCTGAAGTGGGTCTAGGACATTTCTTGACTGCCTCAATCTTCTTAGGATCCACCTAAATACCCTCTTCTGATACGATGTGACCCAAGAAAGCGACTGAATCGAACCAAAACTCGCACTTCAAAAATTTAGCATACAACTGACTGTCCCTCAAAGTCTGAAGCGCTATCCGGAGGTGCTGCTCATGCTCCTCTCGACTGCGGGAGTATATCAAAATGTCATCAATAAACACAATCACAAATGAATCCAGGTAAGGCTTGAACATTCGGTTCATCAAGTCCATAAACGCTGCAGGGGCATTGGTCAAGCCAAAAGACATCACCAGAAACTCATATTGCCCATACCTCGTCCGAAAAGCTTTCTTAGGGACATCGGATGCCCTAATCTTCAACTAATGGTAGCAAGATCTCAAATCAATATTTAAAACACCTTGGCACCCTGAAGTTGATCAAACAAATCATCAATCCTCGGCAACGGATACTTGTTCTTGATGGTGACTTTGTTCAACTGCCGATAATATATACACATCCTCATAGATCCATCCTTTTTTTCACGAACAAAACCGGCGCACCCCAGGGCGAAAGACTAGGTCTAGTGAAGCCCTTATCAAGCAACTCTTGCAAGTGTTCCTTTAATTTTTTCAACTCTGGTGGTGCCATCCGGTATGGAGGAATAGAAATGGGTTGAATGCCCGGAGCCACATCAATGCAAAAGTCAATATCCCTATCGGGTGGCATCCGCGGCAGGGATGCAGGAAATACCTCGGGAAACTCACGAACAACAGGCACCGAATTCATAGGAGAAACCTCAGCACTAGGATCACGAACGTGATCCAAATAGGCCAAACACCCCTTCTCGACCATGCGTCGAGCCTTCATATAAGAAATAACCCTGCTGGAGGAATGACCAGGATTCCCTCCCCAGTCATCGAGGCAACCCCGGCAAGGCTAATGTCATTGTCTTGGCGTGACAGTTCAAGATAGTGTAATAAGGTGACAGCCAATCCATGCCCAATATGACATTGAAATCAACCATATCAAGGAGAAAAAGGTCTACATCGATCTCAAGACCCCCAATAACGACCACGCACGAGCGATATACATGATCTACGACAATAGCATCCCCTACGGCGTGAACACATAGACAGGGGCGCTCAAAGAATCACGGGTCACAACCAAATATGAAGCAAAATAAGATTACACATAGGAGTAAGTAGACCCATGATCAAACAGAACTGAAGCATCTCTATTGAAAACTAAAACAGTAGATGTGATAACAACATCAGAGGACTCCACCTCAGATCTAGCTGGGAATGCATAACATCAGGGCTGGGCCCCACCACCCTGAACCATGTCTCTGGGACGACCTCTGACAGGCGAGCCTCCACCTCTAGCGGGCTGACCTCCACCTCTAACAATATGGTCCCTACCTCTAGCTACCTGACCCCTACCTCTGGCTGGCTGTGCAGGCGGTACAGCGGCTGGTGCCAGAACCATGGCACGAGAACCCTAGTACTGAGAACTACTCGACACGTGAGGCCAATATCTAGCATTGTGCCTCGGGTCACCACAAGTATAGCATGACCTTGGTTGCTGAGACTGCTGACCGGAAAGCTGACCCTATCGACCTGAATAACCACCCTGAAAGCTCTGAAGAGGAGGTGCACTGATAGGAGTTGGCTGATCAGAGTAAGGCATATAAGAGCCACGACCACCTAGGGCACCGTGGGATGCCTAAAGTGCTAAATGAAATGGCCTGGAAGAATGGCCTCTACCATAAGTACCCCCGCCTCTAGATGAGGCACTGCTGAATCCACCAGAATGGCGAGATCTCTTGTTCGACCCCTGACCTCCCAATCCAAGAACCATCTCAACTCGCCGGGGCACATTGGCCACATCCTGGAAAGAGATCTCGCTCCCCGTCCCCTTAGCCATCTGCAATCTGATAGCTGAGCAAGACCCTTAATAAATCTCCTCACCCTCTCTCTCTCTCTCTCTCTCTATGGGGAGCAAGAGAATGGAATGACGGGCCAAATCCACAAAACGGGTCTCATACTGAGTAACAATCATGCTACCATATTGGAGACGCTCGAACTGACGATGGTGCTTCTCTCTCGTAGTGATAGGTAGAAACTTCTCCAAGAAGAGATATGAGAACTGATCCCAAGTAAGAGCAGACGACCCAGCTGGTCTAGTCAACAAATAGTCTCTCCACCATTTCTTGGTGGAACCAGTCATCTGGAAAGTAGCAAAGTCGACCCCATTGGTCTCCAATATACCCACGTTCCGAAGAACCTCATGGAAGCTATCAAGTTACTCCTGGGGATCCTCTGAAGCGGCACCGCTGAAATGGACTGGGAAAAACTTGGTAAACCTATCCAATCTCCACAAAGTCTCGGAGGACATAGTTGTCTCATCACCGGGTGGTGCTACAGCAACTGGCTGAACTACCCCAACTGGATGAGCTGTTGGGGTCTTAAACTGGGGAGCCATATGCTTCGGAGTGTGGGTGGGAGGAGTCTGGGCTCCTCCTCCAGCCTTAGATACAACTGCTGCCACGGGGAATGCGCCAGTCTGGGCTACACTATCCATAAGGCCCACTAGTCGGACCAAGGCATCCTGAAGCACCGGGGTAGCAATAAACCCCTCTGGGACTTGATCTGGTCCCGCTGGAACGGTCTGAGTTGGAGCCTCCTCATCGAGCTCTATCTGAGGCTCCGCAGCTGGAGCTGCTTCTTGGGCCCTGGGCTGAGCCCTTCCCCTGCCTCGGCCTCTGGCATGGCCTCGGCCTTGGCCTCTTGTAGAAGTTGTTGCTAGACGATCTGGTTGCTTATCAGTGGAAGAAGCTGTACGTGTTCTCTCCATCTGCAATAAGAATAAAAGAGTTCAATCAGTATTGGGATAACAAGAATCGCATGACAGAGTTAAATAAAAGTGAACTTGTTCCTAAATTTATAGCCTCTGGGAGATAATTACAGACGTCTCTGTACCGATCCCCCAGACTCTACTAAGTTTGTCCGTCAATTGTGCCTAAGAAACCTAGTGCTCTAATACCAACCTATCACGCCCCGATTTCCCACCGTCAGGACTGTGATGGCGCGTAACGCTACACTTGCTAGGCAAGCCAACATTAAAGGTTTACAACATAAAAACATTTAAAACTTTATGGAGATCCACTACAATTCAACACATTATACCAAATAAGAAGCAAAATTTTGGGAAATAATAATGCGCAATAATATTGATGTCTAACTACCCATGATCTGGAGTCACAACTCATGGACTACTAAGAATTTACTACAAGTATTTGGCTGAAAGGAAAATGAATAACTATTTGTGAACTAAAAAAACAGTAAATGAATATAAAGAAGGGACTCCAGGAATCTGCACACATTGGCAGATCTACCTCGGGTCTCCTACACAGAATTCAGCTACTATCTCAAAATCAGCTCGGACCGATACCTGGATATGCACAGAAAGTACAGAGTGTAGCATCAGTACAACCGACCCCATGTACTGGTAAGTGTAGAGCCTAACCTCGACGAAGCAGTGACGAGGCTAGGACAAGACACCACATAAAACCTTAACAGTATAATCATTCTAATGGAAACAACGGTAAACAAAGAAATACAGCAGGAATAATGGAAAGGGGGCATTTAATGGGGGATCACAATATAGGGAGTGAGAAACAATGAAAAGACACAATTTAAACAGTAATCTTCCAACGAATTAACCAATTAAGACAACAAAGGAAAAACTACACAGCATCACCCTTCGTGCTTTTACTCTCAACCTCACCAATACGTAATTAGAACGGCACGGCATCACCCTTCGTGCATTAAACCTCACATAATATACACGGCATCACCCTTCGTGCTTTATCACTTTCATATCATGGCACGACATCACCCTTTGTGCATTAACACTCCCATATCATGGCACGACATCACCCTTCGTGTTTTACACTCCTCCTCACAATTCACAGAATCAATAACAACGGATACAGAGAAGTTTCACAAAGAAATCAATATTTCATCAATGATTTATCTTACAATATAACATCTCAACCTTGAATCAATATTCACAAATTTATCAACCTCGGTGGAACCGGATATAAGTCTTCCAACATTTCAATAACAACAATAAGCATGGATAATAGCATTTAAGACTACAAAATTTGTAAGAATGGAATCTTACTCGCATGCTATGACTCGACCACAACGCATAGGTGCTCGTCACCTCACCTATACATCGTATTCAACAACAAAACACATAGAAAATAACCACACAATACATATTCCCTCAAGCCAAAGTTAGACACAACACGTACCTCGCTCCCAATATCACTTAACGCTCAATCACAGCTTTGCCTTTCAAATTAGCCTCTTAGTCCACAATATCTAGCAAATCTCCAACCAAATGATTCAACATAAGCCTTAAGAATCATCCCCAATAATTACGATTCAATTTAGTTCATATTTGAAAAGCTCAACAAAAGTCAACACCCAGGCCCGCTTGGTCCAAACCCGAAATTTGGACCGAAACCCGATTACCCATTCACCCTGGAGTCAGCATATACAATTGGTTTTGGAATCCGACCTCAATTTAAGGTCTAAATTCCCATATTTTGAAATCTCTAATTTTCTACCCAAAATCCCTAATTCCACCATAAAAATCCTAGATTCTAGGTTGAAAATCTTGTTAAAGGAAGTAAAAGATTGAAAGAAAATAATTAAGAATCACTTACCTATGATTTGGGGAGAAATTGATCTTTGGAAAATCGCCACTTGAGGTTTAGGTTTTGAAAATTTGATGAATGAATGAAAAATCCTGTCTAAGTCCCTTTTACTCAGCTGCAGATGTCGCATTTGCGACCTGAGCTTCCCAATTGTGAAGCTCGCAAATGCGAGAAAGGTATCGCAAATGCAAACCTGTTGCATTTCTGCTGCTGTCGCAAATGCGAACCAATTGGTCGCAAATGTGAAGACCCCTTGCCCAGACACACTTCTCAATTACGAAGGTTTGTCCGTATTTTCGAACATAGGCCGGCCCAGCTTCTCTTCGCATTTCCGATGACTCGCAAATGCGACCTCAACAGTAATCGCAAATATGAACCTTGACCTCGCATTTGCGAGGTGTGAGGCCTGCAACAAGTTCAGCTACACCAGCAAAAAATTCCTAAGTCTCAAATCACTTCGTAGCCTCTCCGAAACTCACTCGAGCCCTCGATGGTCCAAACCAATCATGCACGCAAGTCTAAAAACATCGTACGAACTTGCCCGTGCTATCAAATTACAAAAATAACTCCTAGAACTACGGATTTAGCACCAAGACTCATGAATTTCTCAAGAACATCTTAAATTACTATATTCTCACCCGGACGTCCGAATCACGTCAAATCAACTCTAATCTCTACCAAATTTTGCTACGGACCTTCCGGGACCATCGGAACAACGGTCCGGGTTCGTTTACTCAAAAATGTTGACCAAAGTCAACTAAAAATCACTTTTAAATCCCAAAATTTATTATTTCATAAATTTCCAAATAAAGGTTTTCTGGATTTACGCTCGGATTGTGCACGCAAATTGAGGTGAGTAAAAATAAGGATTTTAAGGTTAACGAGCGTGAAATAGAGTCTTAAATCACAAGATGACCCTTTGGGTCATCACAATTACAACCTGTTAAAGTCCTATTTGATTCTATTCAAGCATACTTAATTAGTAGAGATATACATAATGGGCAAGCCTATGGTTCTTTGTGCATACATGTGAATTCATTTGTGAGTGCAAGAGTTGTTCTTTGATGCTAAGTTCTTGAATTGTATGCATTCTTTGATTTGAGTGTATGGACTATTTTTTCTTGTGAGGGCACTTGTTTCATGATAGATAGGTGATGTTATTAGCTTCTTTGACAGTGTAGGTGAACGAGCTTAAATTTGATAAGTTAGAGTCCATCTATGAGGATAGGAGGTTAGAAATTTGTTATTTGTTTGTGACTTGTATATTTTGCATGATGATGAGGAAGTGTATATCTGATGGTTTGAGTTGTTATAGGGCCTAATTGTTATTTCCAACCGAAGTGGTGGTGTTTCTAGGCTTGATTTATTGAGTGATTTTAATGCTTACTCGAGGACGAGCAAGAGTCTAAGTATGGGGTATTGATGTTCAGTCAAAAAGACATATATTTTCTCGTTGTTGCCTCACATTATAGTACTTTTAATTGTCATTTAAGTATTAGTTATATTATTTTGTGCTTAATATTATATTTTAACTATGTAGGAATGACGCAGTGTGAATATGAAGAAATTTGGAGCAAAATTGAATAAAACATGGAAGAAAAAGAAAGGAAAATAAACAAATATAAAAGAAGAAAAATGGGAGGAACACCATTTGGGTTGTGTCCCCCCAAGTGTAGGACAAAAATCAAAAGGACTGCAACAATTTGAAGTGAAAGAATGAAACTTGAATTAGGCAAAACATTCTGTTTTCAGCGCCAGGACCAGCGCTTGGCGCTGACCTTGACATTGGGTGCGGGGTTTTCCAATTTCGTTCGGGACAGGGTTATTTCCCCCCAAGTGTAGGACAACAAAAAAAAGGACTGCAATAATTTGAAGTGAAAGAACGAAACTTGAATTAGGCAAAACATTCTGTTTTCAGCGCCAGGACCAGCGCTTGGCGCTGACTTGGACACTGGGTGCGGGGTTTTCCAATTTCGTTCGGGACAAGGTTATTTCGGCCAGATATTTCCCCTCCCCCCCCCCC
>ML332767.1:0-61869 GCA_005239505.1 Nicotiana paniculata
GTATATACGGGATTTGATACATGGTTCAAACAATTTGTAAGTTTATCCTTATAATATTCTAACTCTATGTAGGTAAACAATGTTTGGAATTTACGCTAACTTATGAATTGTTTTAACAATATGTAGGTAAATGATCTAAATAATGGTGTAAATCAATTTTTGAAAGATATATCTTGGGGAACTGGGCTTCAGGTCACAACAATGTCTAAGTACGTTGTGAATGGTTATAAGTTTCATACAGAGGATTGCTCTAAAAATAAAATAGCAACAACAACGGGGTGTGGGTTCAAGGAGGTGATGGCAATCAAGTTGAAGATATTGATTATTATGGTGTGCTCAAAGAAATAATTGAACTAGAATATGCAGGTTGGCCATATAAGAAATTGATACTCTTTAGATGCAAGTGGTTTGACCCACATCCAACAAGAGGTNGGAATGTGTTAGATGTTGCTTATCAAAATGATATCTCTAGTGTTCACCAAATAGTGGACGAACTTTTAGAAAATGGTTTGGAACATCCTGCACACATATTGGAAGAAGTTGATATAGATGAAGTAACAATTATAGAAAATGAGGAAGTAGAATCAACTGATGAAGCTCAAACTAGTGAGGAAGAAGAATTCTCGGACGAGGAACAATATGTCGATGAGCTTTAAAAAGTTGGTTTCTTTAATAACTCTTTTTTTGGAGCTAGTTTCTTATATGTTTCAATCTAAATATGTATTAAATTATGCAGATGATAGGCAAGGGCCGAGGTAATGATGACCCTACTAGTTCTCGGGGTCGACAAAAGGATAGTAAGGGAAAGAGGAGGGTACAAGATAATCCTCCATCTTTTCCACCCTCTTCAGAGATACCGATGCCTGCGCCTATGTTTTATCCTCCACCCGATGGCTATTCTGAGGTGCCACAACATCACCATCCCTACGTCTTTGTGTAGACACCGAGTCTTTCATCACAGGGCCATAGGACTGTACGTCCATCATACAGTCCAGCTGCCTCACGACCACATGGATCATATCCATCCGTGTCACAACCACGGGGGTCACAACCATCAGTGTCACAGCCACTTGCGGTCGATCCAGCTATGTCGCAGTCACAGGAATCACAACCATCTTCATCAGGGACTCCATCTATTTCAGGCCTTCTCCTACGAGATAGTAGCTCTGAACCCCGTACACCTTCCACACATGCCTCTAATGTACAAGTTTTGGACGATGATGCTGATGATGACGAGGAGGTGCATCATGATCAGTATGGCAGGATCATCATAGTCCCTGAGGGTGATGGGTAAGAGTAATTTGTTATTTTTACGTTTATTATTTTGTACAGTTTGTACTAAGATATTAATGTGTTCTCCATTTTTGTTAAATTGCAGGTTCATCCCGAGTAATATTACTACGAGGATAATCACCAAAGCCACCAGAAAGCTTTATGATGCCCCCTATACGAGTTGGAGTGAATTCCCATTCACGCTGAAGGAGCAAATTTTCAATGAATTTAAGGTATAAATGTTCTTTTAAGCAGTATAATTATTTATATTTATGATATTTCCATATGATATTTAACTTTTGAAATACAGAGCAGGTGTGTATGGGAACACCGCTATAGTGCGGAAGTGGCTGCAAATTTTAATCTCAAAGCTCAGAAGCAGTTGTCGCATAGTTTCTCCAAAGCTAGACAGTTCAACAAGAATCCTAACTGGTTGCTTCAACATTTATTGGAGGATTTGCAAAGGCAATGGCTTACCGCAACCTTCTTACAGAAGAGCGAAAAAAGAAAGAATGCTCGCGCATCCGAGAACGGAGGGTCCTTGCACACTGGAGGTGTGATCAACCAAGGGACAATAAAAAGAATATTGGTACGTAATTGATTAATTTATTTTAATTTTCAAAGTATATCTATTCTGTTTATTAACTAAAATTTATGAGTTTTCAGGAAAAGAAGTTGGGGAATCCAATGAAGCAAGATGAGTTATTCAAGGAGACTCATATTGTTAGGAAGAAGAAAGAGACAGATCAAGAAAGGTGGGTCGAGGGCCGAGCCTCAACTGTACATGTAAGTTTTCACTTTTCATTAAGTATTTTGATTTACACTTATATAAATTTTGAAATACTAATTCAATGTAATTTTTCTTATAGGATCACGTCACAGCTGACGTGGAGGAATTCATACGCAATCATCCACCTAATGAGTGGGGCGAGGCAATCCAACTTTTGGACGAGGATGCTGAAAGAATATGGATGGAGGCTGCTGGCGGTGCAAAATGGGGGAAGGTATACGGGCTTCCTACTAAGAAGTTCCATCGTTATCACTGTGGAATGCAAGGAATAGGGACTTCCTCGCAAGGCGAGCAACTTCGTGGGGAGAGCCTCTCCGCTATGCGGGAGAATGTGACAAAGCTCACATCCGAGCTAGAAGCTTCTAAGGAAAGAGAAAAGCTTAGAGATGCTCAGTACGTTGGCATGCAAGCTCAGCACCATGGCATGCAAGCTCAACTCAAAGCTCTCCTAGCTTCTGGAGCTTTTCCAATTCCCCGGTCTCGCGAGTCATCGCCAAAGGTTCAACTTGAACGTGAGCGTTCCTTCCGTCCTCCCCGTGATCGTTATTATCGTCCTCCACAAAATGATCCTTCTCATTACCGTCTTGATAATGAAGATTCATCAGACGGTGATGATAATGATGTTGAATGAAACAGTCCTTGAGTACTTTTATATACTTTGAACTAGACAATAGAACTTTGGTCCGTTTTCGAATAGGCTTGTAATAAGTGTTAACTTAGTTTTGTTAGTTTAATGTGTTAGTTTTATTGAACTTTATACTTTGTTGGTTTTAATATTGGTTTTAATGTTGTTGTTGTGTTATTATTGTTGTTGTTGTGTTGTTGTAGTTCGTATTGTTGTTGTTATTATTGTAATAGGATTTGGTATGCTGTCAGGTGGTGTAGCAGCCAAAATAGGCAGTTTCTGCCAAAATAATACCCAGAAGGCGACCAACTTTGGTCGCTATTCTATAATTTTTTTTCTGGGCAATAGCGACCAACTAATTAACCCAAATTTCCAGAATAGCGACCAACTTTGGTCTATATTTTATTAAAAAAACATTTTTTTCCGAAAATTGGCGACCAAAGTTGGTTGCTTATGTAATAAAAAAATTAAATTGTTGAAATCAGCAACCACAATGATTAAAAAAAAATTAAAAAATAGCGACTAACTTTGGTCGCTATTTTCTAGATTTTAAAATATTATATTTTATTTACAGACCAAAGTTGGTCGCTATATTTTGTATAATAATAAATAAATAAATAACTAATTTAAAAATAGAGATCAACTTTGGTCGCTAAATTTATATTATTAAAATATTTAAGCGACCACAGTTGGTCGCTTTTTTTGATACCCAGAATATTTGGTCCTTTTACCTTAAAGACCAAGGTTTTGGTCCCTAATTAGCGACCAACTTTGGTCCCTAAGGTAAAGGGACCAACGAAAAAGCGGCCAAGCCATTTTGGATGCTTTTTGGTCGCTTTTGCATTGTTTAGCGACCAACTTTGGTCGCTTTTCGAGGTTATTTTTTTCCGTATTTTTAGTAGTGAGATTTATATAAAAGAAACCTAAAATTTGATTCGGTACAGTGCGGTTCGGTCGGTTTAGTCAGTTTTTAAATATCCATTTACACCCCTAATAATTGATCAGGAGCTGCAAATACATTTTTAATGTAGAATTCTTTGGCAATATTTATGGAAGGATTGATTTCTCTGGCTACAAGAAATTTTACAAGCCGAAATAATTCGTATTCAATAAGGATTTAATTTATGGAAACATTAGCATGAAAAGAAAGGTGTTCGAAGTAGGGCTTTAATTTAAGGAAAGACATTTTTAGGAATATTGATTTTCCTTACTAGAGTTCTTCTAGATTTTGGTGTAAAAATTGGAGGAGTATTTCGGCCAATTTTCACGCTTATATAAAGTATCATATTGTTGTTGTTGCTCACACAATTTCAGAATTATTGACGGCAAATAGTGTTCATAGCAAGAAAATGTTTTCACTGCACAGCTGGAGAAGCGGATCTGAAGATGATGATGTTAATCTATAATTGTTGAGCCTCGATTATTTATTCATAAATAATAATTTATTTTGCTTTTGAGAAGTATTTTCGTAGGTAAACGATTCTAGAGAATTAGAGTTGCTTTATTAGAGTTCGAAGTCTTAAAAATTTAGCTACAGTCTAGTTGATTGTAGGGTTTAAGGTACTGGAGTTTAGCCCCTTCCCCTTCCGTTTATAGAGTTTGTAACCTAAAATACACTTATGAAGGATAAAAATAGTGAGTGATATTTCTACAAAGAACTTCGTACTTTTAATTTCTATTATATAGAAGAGAGAAGAGGAGGTTGACCAAGGGCATAATGGTCATTTTTCAAATATATTAGTGCATTGTTTGCTTGTATACTAGGCTCAAAAGTTTGGTGGATCTCACTTTCCGTTCAATCTTTACTATCTTCATTAAATGCATTATTTGATTGTTATTATTATTTTTTCAATAAGTACTTTTAACTAGAAAAATTATCTTTTTGATAATTTTATAATTCAAATGTTCACCTGATTAAAAATACCAAGGTCACATACATTTATATATGACAATTCTTTTATCTCCTTTAGAAACATTATTTCATTTATTTTATTTATTAACTATTCCAGGTAAAGAAGATTTTATTAAAAAAGAATTAGTGATAATGTATATCGATTTACATTTAAATGTTATTATATCATTATAAATTGATATCATTTTATACAAAGTTCTCATAATTGCGATTTCAATTGAAATACTATCACGACTCGAAATCCCACCTTCAGGCCGTGATGGTGTCTAACATTGAACCCGCTAGACAAGCCAACGTTACTAGTTATTCCGATTTATCCTTTGCTATTTAGCCTTTTAAAAGCGACATATAAGAACAAATAGAAATGAGATTGCGGAAGGTAAGAAATTCAACAACTTAAATAATACGTCTTACAAACATTTCCTTAAACATACCCCAGAACTGGTGTCACAATTTCACGAACAGTCTAAGATTTTACTAAATAAAATGGTCTGAAACAAGTAAATACAACTGTCTTGGAACTACTGAAATGAGACAGAAAATGAGAGAAAATAGTAGGAGGTGACACCAAGGCCCACGAACGTCAGCGGGACTACCTCGATGTCGCCTGTGTGGACTGAAGGGTACTCCCTCTGTCAGTGTTCACTGGGTCGGGCTGCGTAATCTGCACACTGTAAAGAAGTGTAGGTGTAGCATCAGTACAACCGACCCCATGTACTGAGTAAGTGCCGAGCCTAACCTCGGCGAAGTAGTGACGAGGCTAGGACACGACAAATATAAACACCTGTGCAATTAAATAATATGTCATAGAAATGACGGCAGGAAGTAAATAGTTAAATACAAATACTGGGAGAGCATGCTAGGGTACAAAAGGGAGAAACATTTATTGAGTAACAGAACATGACCACCGACTAGTATCAAAATAATAACAGGGAACAAATAAGTGCACGACATCACCATTCGTGCTTTACTCTCGTTCTCACCAAAACAAGTGCACGACATCACCCTTCGTGCTTTTACCTCACAATATCATGGCATGACATTATCCTTCGTGCATTATCTCTCATATCATGGCACGACATCACCCTTCGTGTTTTTAACATCACAATATCGACACGGCATTAACCTTCGTGCTTTTAAATATAAGTTATGGAACGGCATCATCCTTCGTGACCTCACCCAAAAATAACCAGAACACAATTTGTCAAGGAAGAACCACAATACAGACCATAATTTTACAACATCCCGGCAAGGGAACAATAACAGAAAATATCACTGTCCCGGCAAGGGACGCAGCTATAACCAATCTCAATGAACGTACAACATAACCAAATAATTCTCAACCAGACAACTAATCAACAGTGTTCACAACCAAGTATTTCCAACAATTGAATAATCTTCAAAATGAAATCTACTTCATAACACAATGGATATCAACGAAAAACACATATACTATATGTTGTGACTCATGGGCATGCTTGACAACAAGGTATAAGTATCCGTCACCTCACCTATACATCGAACATGATAATAACACATAGCACATATGATTCAACACCTATTCCCTCAAGCTAACATTAGGCCAAACACTTACCTCGACTCCAAGAATCTAAATCAAGCCTCTAGCACCGCCTTTCCTTTTGAACCCAACTCCAAATGAATAATATCTAGACATAATCGACTCAATAATATCAATAAATTCTAAACAATTCAATTCCAATGCTTAACTATAGAATTCCCAACATTCTTCCCAAAATTCCAAAAATTGACCCCGGGCCCACTTGGTCCAAACACGAGGTTCGGACCAAAACCCGATCACCCATTCCCCCACGAGTCCGAATATATAATTTGTTTTGAAATCCGACCCCAAAACGGGGTCAAATTACCAAATAATCAAAATCCCTAACTCTACCCAAATCCCCAATTTTTGTCACGACCCGAAATCCCACCTTCAGGCCATAATGGCACCTAACGTTGCACCCGCAAGGCAAGCCAACTTGTTAACTGAATTGATTTATTAACAAGTGAAAATAACAAACACCGACTAGATAATTGAGATAAAGTGCGGAAGCATTAACATAAATCTAAATAACAATAGCTAATAACGATGAAATCCCGTTAAGTACAAAACCCAGAAATGGAGTCACAACCTCACGAACCAGTCTAAGATTTGGCTAAAAAAAACAGTTTAAAATAAAATGATATATCTAACTAGAAACACATAGATGACAGAGTGAAAGATAGACAGTGACGCCGAGATCCACGAACGCCTGTGGAACTACCTTGATGTGTCTGGAATGGACTAAAGGATACTCCCCCTCACGAGGTCCACTAGGTCCGGCTGCGTAATCTGCACAACATAAAGAAGTGCAGGTGTAGCATCAGTACAACCGACCCCATTTACTAAGTAAGTGCCGAGCCTAACCTGGGCGAAATAGTGACGAGGCTAGGACACGACAACAAATTGTACCTGTGCAGTTCAATAGTATAGCAGAAAAAACAAGAATACAGTTACGGGGAAGAACATACGGGGGATAAAAGGGGAAACAATTGCTAAAACAGTAGAATCAAGTACTAATGGAAATGTAGAAGTAAAACAGGAAATATCAACCCGAACAAGTAAAATAGACAGGAGAAAACACGGCATGACCCCTCGTGTATAGCCTCAAAATCACACGGCACGGAATGTCCCCTCGCGCCTAATTAATAATAACTCGGCACGGAATGTCCCCTCATGCATCAATAATAATCAATCGGCACGGAATGTCCCCTCACGCATAAATAATAATAATCAATCGGCACAGAATGTTCCCTCGTGCATAAATAATATAATCATCGGCACAGAATGTTCCCTTGTGCATAAATGATATAATCATCGGCACGAAATATTCCCTCGTGCATAAATAATATAATCATCGGCACGGAATTTTCCCTCGTGCATAAATAATATAATCATCGGCACGGAATGTTCCCTTGTGCATAAATAATATAATCATCGGCAAAGAATTTTCCCTCGTGCATAAATAATATAATCATATGTACAAAATGTTCCCTCGTGCATAAATAATATAATCATCAGCACGAAATGTTCCCTCGTGCATAAATAATATAATCATCAGCACGGAATGTTCCCTCGTGCATAAATAATAATCATCGACACGGAATGTTCCCTCGTGCATGATGAATATAAAAACAACAATTGATATGAAAGTTTAACAATGCGACATTTCAAATGTACAGACATAATCAACCCAATTCTATTGTCCCAGCAAGGGACTCAGCTATAACCAATCTCACTCAGAAGTATCATATCAACAGTAAAACCTTCAACCGAACACATAATCAAGAAATTTCTACGTCATGAAGTAACCTCAAGGTACCACTACCAAGGTTCCCGATAATTCACAACACGGAGAATATCAAAGACATTAAATAACTCATCAAAATCCGACTCATGGGCATGCTTGACCACAACATATAGGTACTCGTCACCTCACCTATATGTTGGAAATGAATTACACATAGCAAATAAGACTCTATACCTATTCCCTCAAGCTAAGGTTAGGCCAAACACTTACCTCGGCTCCAAGAATGCAAGTCAAGCCTCAATCACGGCCTTTCCTCTTGAATCCNTTACACATAGCAAATAAGACTCTATACCTATTCCCTCAAGCTAAGGTTAGGCCAAACACTTACCTCGGCTCCAAGAATGCAAGTCAAGCCTCAATCACGACCTTTCCTCTTGAATCGAACTCCGAAATGATAATATCTAGACATAATTACTTAATAACATCAATAATTATTCAATAACTCAATCCCAAAGCCTAATAATACATTTCCCATAATTCTTCCAAAAATACCAAAATTCGACCCGGGGCCCACTTGGTCCAAACTCGAGGTTCGGACCAAAACCCGATAACCCATTCCCCCATGAACTCGAATATACAATTTGTTTTGTAATCCGACCCCAAAATGAGGTTGAATTCCCAAAAGCCCTAACTCTACCCAAACCCCCCAATTTCTACCCTTGATTCCATGTTTTTAGGCCTAGAACCTAATGATTGATGAAGAAAATGGAAGAAATTAGAGTTAAAATTACTTACCTAAGTGGCTATGGAGGAAGAGAAGCTTGGAAAGCGGCTATGGGGTTTGGGAGAAGGAGGAGATGGTGAAAAATATGAAAATCCCGTAATGAGATTCTGTTTTGGACACTTTAAATAACTGGGCAAAAATGACCTACGCGATCGCGACATGTCTCCTGCGATCGCGCAGAGTACTAAACCTAGAACATCACGATTGCGAAGAAGGGATTGCGATCGCAGAGTATACCAACACAGCCTATCGCGATCGCGACACGGGGGTCGCGTTCGCAGTGGGAAAAATAGCACCCAGCCCCCAGGCCACACTTGCACTACGCGTTTGCGTGAGGCCCTTCGCGATCTCGTAAAGCACTTCCCCCAGGCTCCGTGATCGCAAACCAGTCCCTGCGTTCGCATAGGGTAATTTCCCAACCCCAGCCATATGAACATCGCGATCGCGTGAATCACACCGCGATCGCGGAAGGCAAATCACAGACCACGATATGATGGCCAATTTTGACCGACTGAAATGGTTTGGAGAGATTCCGACTGTACCCTGGTTTCTGAGTTGCCTACGTATCCCTGGTTTTACAGGAATCAGGCCGTATGTAGTTCAGGATTCATCGGTGAAGTATACCGATGGAGTTTTACAAGAACGGATGCAAAGTATTGGGTTAGGTGCACAAACGGCTTGCGGGATTGTTAGGAGAACTGGAGCGGGACCGCACCTGCCGAGATGGCAGTTTGTTTGCCGGATTACCTGCAAATAAATAATACAAGCATATATTGTGCGTAATTTAAACATGATGCAAATTCCCGTTGGACCATGAGCAATGTCTTCGGACGGTTAAGTATGACGTCCTCAGACCATGACATCCTGGGCTATGAATTGCTTGATGCAGGATTCGCAGGCCATGAAAATGATGTTCTCGGGCCATAAGTATGGTGCCTCCGAACCATGATGGCTTTGAATAATGATATGCGAAATTGAGAGAGATCCTCAGGCCATGACATGATGTTCTCGGGCCATAAGTATGGGGCCTCCGAACCATGATGGCTTTGAATAATGATATGCGAAATTGAGAGAGATCCTCAGGCCATGACATGATGTTCTCGGGCCATGAAAATGGTGCCTCCGAACAATGACGCCTTTGGATAAGTTGGCGATATTTTAGCCCATGAAGAATGTATTAGTATGATGCTGACAAGAAAGAGCTCAGTCTTGCGAATTGAAGGGCAGAGCTTAGCCCGTAGAAAAAGCAAAATAAATAGTGCTTGAGACAGCGTTCGAAGAAAAAGTAAATTGGAGGCAAAGCTTAGCCTCGAAAGGCAGAAAAGTATCCTTATGAAAGTGGAAGGCAGAATGGTAGCCTTATGCAATGCAGATGGAGGAAGAGCTTAACCTCAGAAGGCAAAAAAGTAGCCTTATGCAAGTGGAAGGCAGAACAGTAGCCTTATGCAATGTAGATAGAGATAGAGCTTAACCTCGGAAGGCAGAATAGTAGCCTTATGCAAATGGAAGGCAGAATAGTAGCCTTATGCAATGCAGATGAAGGTCGAGCTTAACCTCGTAAGGTAGAATAGTAGCCTTATGCAAATGGAAGGCAGAATAGTAGCCTTATGCATTGCAGATGGAGGTAAAGCTTAACCTCGGAAGGCAGAATAGTAGCCTTATGCAAGAAATAAAATGACAAATGATAGTAGAGTTTCTTAGCTGATAGCAGGTTGTGGTAGTGCGATTACTGTGAGCATTGTGACTACAGAACATTATTTGTATAGGCTGATAGAAAATGTCGCCAAGCGTAACGGTTTGAGAACCGTATTTTGAACAAACGTTTGTCTCTTGGGTGGATAGTTTGTTTAGGGATTTTGCAACCTTAGTGCCTGCATCCAAAGAAAAATTGTGAGTTTTGTAAGGGGAAGGTTAGTTCTTATCCCCACTGACTTTGCTTGACTTGTTCGGCTTGATCTCATGATACTGTCTGTATTATTGGGGTAGCATTGCTAGACAAAGCTGTTTCAAAGACAAACATGCATGATTTTGTAAAAGCATAATGTATAATTAAAAAAGTAATTTTGGGATGAACCGACGACCGTGACACGGCTCGGGACATTGCAACCCCTCATGCTACAGAATTTTGAGGGTCCTCCTCAAAATTCTGCTCCAGTTTGATGGGTTGACGTTTCTGACTGCTGCTCATGCGGCGATCGACTGAACTTGTTTCAGAATTTTGAGGGTCCTCCTCAAACTTCTGCCCCAGTTTCCAATTGCAGGGAAAATGAGATTTTTATTGAATTGTGACCGAACCCATAGGGCTTCCTACATATCACCCTCTTAAATGGGAATCAGGTCAGGCGTAGTTCAATTTACATCATCATTGGGAAAGAATAAGATTACACATAGTAGTGTTTGACCGCATCTGAATTGATTGGCTTTGGCCAGACTTCTCCGTCCATTTCTGCGAGTATAAGTGCTCCTCTTGTCAGTACCCGGTAACCATATACAGACCCTTCCAGTTGGGAGAGAACTTCCCTTTGGCTTCGTCTTGATGTGGAAATATATTCTTCAACAACAGCTGCCCTGGTGTGAACTGTCTCGGCTTGATTTTCTTGTTGAAGGCTCTAGACATTTTGTTCTGATAGAGTTGACCATGACATACTGCATCTATTCTCTTTCCGTCTATGAGGTCTAGTTGCTCATAATGGCTCTTTTACCCATTCTGCGTCGCTGAGCTTAGCTTCTTGTATAATTCTTAGAGATGGAATCTCAACTTCGGCAGGAATAACAGCCTCAGTACCATAAACTAGCATATAAGGAGTTGCCCATGTTGAGGTGCGAACTGTGGTGCGATATCCCAATAAGGCAAATGATAACTTCTCGTGCCACTGCTTGTGCCTTTCTATCATCTTTCTCATTATCTTCTTGATATTTTTGTTGGCGGCTTCTACAGCTCCATTCATCTGAGGTCTGTAAGCTGTGGAATTCTTGTGTTTGATCTTGAAATCCTCATGCATAGCTTTCATCAGGTCACTCTTGAGATTGGAACCATTGTCGGTGATGATTGACTCAGGAATCCCGAATCGACAAACAATACGGCCGCGGACAAAGTCTACCACGACTTTCTTAGTCACTGCTTTGTAGGATGCTGCTTCAACCCATTTGGTGAAATAATCGATGGCTACCAGAATGAACCTGTGTCCGTTGGAGGCGGCAGGCTCGATTGGTCCAATAACAACCACGCCACAGGCGGCGAATGACCATGGTGAGCTTGTTGCGTTGAGCTTGTTTGGAGGTATCTTTCTCATATCTGCGTCTATCTGACAACGGTGGCATTTCTGGACATACTGGATGCAGTCCATTTCCATAGTCATCCAAAAGTAACCAGCTCGGAGTATCCTCTTTTCCAGAACAAAATCGTTCATATGCGGGCCATAGGTCCCGGCATGAATCTCCTCTAGCAGCTTGGATGCTTCCTTTGCGTTGACACAACATAATAATCCCAAATCGGGAGTCCTCCTATATAGGGTTTCTCCGCTGTGAAAGAAATTGTTGGATAGTCTTCGAAGTGTGCGTTTCTGAGTGGGATTCACAAGCTCCGGGTAATCTCCTTTCGCCAAATACTCTTTGATGTCATGAAACCAAAGATTTCCATCTGCTTCTTTGGGCACAATAAGATGACTGATTATGGATATTTATGGGAATAGGATCAATGAAATTCTTGTCCGGGTGTTGGATCATTGAGGAAAAAGTAGCCAATGCATCGGCGAACTCATTCTGGATTCTTGGGACATGCCGAAATTCCATCTTTGTGAACCTCTTTCTTAATTCCTGTGCGTGGTGCAGATACGACATTATTTTGGAGTTCTTGGTAGCCCACTCTTCTTGTACCTGATGTACCAGCAAATCTGAGTCACCAATCACTAACAGCTCCTGGACGTTCATGTCAATGACCATATTGAGCCCTAAGATACAGGCTTCATATTCTGCCATATGTTGGTGCAGGGGAATATGAGTTTGGAAGATACCAGATAATGCTGACCGGTTTCTGATATTAGGACTGCTCCAATGCCAATTCCCTTGAAGTTCGATGCTCCATCGAAGAACATTCTCCAACCGTCATAGGATTCTGCAATGTCTTCTCCTATGAATGATACCTCTTCATCAGGAAAATACATTTTCAGAGGTTCGTATCCTCCATCTACAGGGTTCTCAGCAAGATGGTCTGCCAGTGCTTGTCCCTTGACCGCTTTCTGAGTCACATAGATAATATCGAACTCACTCAGCAGGATTTGCCACTTGGCTAGCTTGCCCGTGGGCATGGGCTTCTGAAAGATGTACTTCAATGGATCCATCCTCGATATGAGATACATTGTGTAGGCACAGAAGTAATGCCTTAGCTTCTGGGATACCCAAGTCAAAGCACAACAAGTGCGTTCCAATAGAGAATATCTGGCCTCGTACGGAGTGAACTTCTTGCTGAGATAATAAATGGCTTGCTCCTTTCTTCCTATTTCATCGTGCTACCCCAGAACGTAGCCGAAAGCTCCATCTAACACTTCAAGGTAGAGTAATAGAGGTCTACCTGGCTCATGAGGTACCAAGACTGGTGGTGTTGATAGATATGCCTTGATTTTGTCGAAATCCTTTTGAAAATCATCGGTCCACTTTGTTGCGACCTCCTTCTTCAGCATCTTGAAGATCGGCTCACAGATAACTGTAGACTGTGCTATGAAGCGGCTGATGTAATTAAGTCTCCCCAAGAAACTCATCACATCTTTCTTATTCCTGGGCGGTGGTAGTTCTTGAATGGCTTTGACCTTTGACGGATCCAATTCTATCCCTCGGCGGCTGACAATGAACCTAAGCAACTTTCCAGCAGGAACCCCGAATGCACACTTTGCGGGGTTCAGCTTCAGATTGTATCTCCACAACCTTTTGAAGAACTTCCTCAAATCTTCCATGTGGTCAGTGGATTTCCTAGACTTGATAATAACATCATCCATGTATACCTCGATCTCCTTATGAATCATGTCGTGGAAAATGGTTGTCATAGCCCTCATGTAGGTGGCCCCGGCATTCTTCAGGCCGAATGGCATCATCTTGTAACACTACACTCCCCATGGCGTAATAAAAGCTGTTTTCTCAGCATCTTCCTCATCCATCTAGATCTAATGATAACCAGCGAAGAAATCCATGAATGATTGTAATTCATGCTTGGCGCAATTGTCAATCAGGATATGTATATTTGGCAAAGGGAAGTCGTCTTTCGGACTAGCCCGGTTGAGATCCCCAGTATTCGACACAGACCCTGACCTTCCCATCCTTGTTTGGTACTGGCACAATGTTGGCTAACCATGTCGATTACTCAACTACCCTGAGAACCTTGGCATTGATATACTTGGTGACTTCTTCTTTGATTTTCAAACTCATGTCGGGTTTGAACTTTCTGAGCTTTTGTTTTACCGGGGGACACATTGGATTGGTTGGAAATTTGTGAGCCACAATAGACATACTTAGACCAGTCATGTCGTCATACGACCAGGCGAAGATGTCCTCATACTCCTTTAGAAATTCTGCATATTCTTTCTTTTCTGACGGCGACAAATGAATGTTGATTCGTGTTTCCTTGATGTTTTCTGAATCTCCCAGGTTGATGATTTCAGTCTCGTCCAGGTTGGACTTAGGTATGTTTTCAAAATTCTCGACTTCTTTGACAATCTCGTCAGGTATGTCATATTCTTCTGAATCTACGTCCGTTTGATGCGTCTCGTTGCATGTCACAGTCATCGGTTCATCAAGACAGGTAATAGTAATACTGTATAGGTAAAGCAATGAGAGAAAAATTATAGCAATAAATATTGATTCATAAGAAAAATAAAAAATGCTTTTGATAAACTGAACGATTGTTTTGAACATTGAAGATCTTATTGCAGGAATTAAAATGCGAAAAAGGAAATCATTTTGTAAAGAAAACAGTGAATAATGCTTGTTTTAGCCTTGTTACCCCGAGGCTCGTCGGGCTTTGGTTGTCATGACAGTCCAATTCTTGAGGTACGTTCCTCTGCTCACAGCCTGTATGGAAGGGCCTTCCTCCCCTTCCTCCTCAAGAATAACACAGCAGTCCATATCACTGCCCTCCAGAAACAAGTTCCTCATTGTTGTAAGTGCTTCTTCTTTGTCTGATCCATAAATAACGTCGGCCTGTTGGAAGGTCTTCTCCAGATGCGGTATTGGTTGCTCCAAAGGGTAATAGGGACCGTGCCATGGTGGCGACCAGTTTTTGAATTCTTCCCAAGTGTATTCATATCCCAAACCGAAAGTGGTGTCGTGCTTCTTGAGTTTGATTAGTTTGGAGATCCCCTGAAGGTTCTTGCGAGCCCTTTACCTAGCTTGTACCCTCGCCAATTCACCATACTTGTGATCTTGCTATCCCACCATTTGTCTTTGTTGATAGTGTTGACCCGTTCAATGTGGTGGTAATTTTCTCGACCCAGCTTCTTTCTTCCTTCAATCACCGGAATAGTATGGCGGCTGTAAATAGGGTTGCTACCATCACCATGAATAATCACCTCTTGGTGGTTCCACTCGAACTTCACTGCCTGATGTAGCGTTGATGCTACCACCCCAGCAGCATGGATCCAGGGTCATCCCAATAACAGATTGTAGGACGCTGGCACATCTATCACTTGGAAGTCCACCTCGAACCAGGTTGGCCCCATTTGCAGGCATAAGCTGATCTCACCAATAGTGGACCTCTGAGATCCATTGAAGGCCTTCACGTTGATCGCTCCATCCTTTATCTCATGTAGCCCTTTACCCAATTTCTTGAGAGTTATCAACGGGAAAATGTTAAGACTGGATCCCCCATCGAACAAGATTCTGGTGATGAAATAATCTTCGCATTGCACAGTTATGTGCAGTGCTTTGTTATGGCTTAGCTCTTCAGGAGGCAACTCGTCCTCATGGAAAGTGATCTTGTGATTCTCCAACACTTGGCCCACCATATTAGCCATTTCTCCACTAGTGATGTTGTTTGGCACATAGGCTTCGTTCAAAACCTTTAATAAAGCATTCATATGCGTCTCAGAATTCTGCAGCAAAGAGGGGATGGATATTTGTGTTGACGTTTTGTTCAACTGGTCGATGACCGAATACTCCTTGGCCTACACTTTCCTCCAAAGGTCGTCCGGACCTGTCTCGATAATGGGAGGCCGATTCGAAGCCTGTCTGCTAGATTCAGCCAGATGTTCAAGGGTATAGACTCTTCCATTTCTTGTCATACCCTGCGCTGCAACAACTTCTTCAGTCTTGAATTTTCCTTTCCTTCTCGCCTCGGCTGTATAGTCCCATGGTACAACATCTGTATAGAAAGTTGGTGCGGTCGATATCGCCACCGTGATTGGTGCAGCTACCCTCACTTCGAATGGAACATGTGCCTGGGGTGGCAAGACTGCAACCTGAAATGGTGCAGGTGCATTTGCCGAAGACACGAACTCAACTTGAATCGATACTGGTGCCTTTGCAGGTGACGCTGCTTCAAACTCAAGAGGCATGGACATATTTACCTCAACATCCTCAGACGGTTGAATTTGGACTATGACCGGGTTGAGAGTGGCTGCAGGTTTCTTTGGATCATCGCCTTCTGCGATCAACCCGATTGATCCCTCGGGGTCCCAATCATCTTCTATTTCAATCAAGTGGATGCCTCCACCCTTATGGTCTGGAAGAGGATTTTTGCGGACATTTAGAGAGGATTTCTTTGCCACGATGACCTTGTTGTCAATCAGGGTTTGTATCTTGTCTTTCAAAGAGAGGCACTCATCGATGGTGTGACCTTTCATGCCGGAGTGGTATGCACAGGACTTGTTTGGGTTGACCCATTAAGAAGGATTCTCAGGGGTTGCAGCAGGGATGGGGGTGACATAACCAGCAGCTTTGAGCTTCTCATACAGCTGGTCGATGGGTTCAACGATGGTGGTAACTGTTTTGGAGGTCTGCGATCACAATTAGGGCGAGGTCTAGGGAAGTTTTGACGGGTAGGGGGTGATTGGTAATGAGATGGTTAGGAATTGTAAGTGTGGTAGACAGGAGCGGGTTGTGAGTATCTAGGTGAAGCATGTTGATATGTCGGTGGCGGAGGTGATTGATAAGTTGGTGGTGGAGCTTGGTAATTTGGGGTGGGTTGATATGGGAGTGGAGGTGTTGGGTAAGTTTGGTATTTGAGTAGGGATTTGGTTCTTTGTGCAACCATCACGGCTCCCACGTCTCTTTTCTTAGACACACCGCCAGACTGCAAAGCCTTGTTTGTAGCTTGCAAGGCTTCAAAATTTGTAACCACACCGCTCTTGATACCTTCCTCAATCCGTTCACCTAATTTGATAATGTCGAAGAACTTGTGGTTTTCAATCATCATCAATTGTTCATAGTACTGCGGGTCCTGGTCCCGGACAAAGAACTTGTTCATCTACTCCTCTTCTAAGTCAGGTATGATGTTAGCAGCTTCGGACCTCCAGCGACTAGCATACTCGCGAAATGTCTCTGTGGGCTTCTTTTTCAAATTCTGAATTTAGAACACGTCTGGTGCGTTCTTTGTTGAATCTAAATATGTCCACAAAGTCAGATGCGATGCTCACCCAATTCAACCATTTCTTGGGATTTTGGCTGATGTACCAAGACAATGCATCTCCTTTCAAGCTCCTCATGAACAGCTTCATGCGGATCCTTTCATCCTTCCCTACTCCAACCAGCTTGTCACAATAAGTTCTCAGGTGGACCCTTGGATCACCCGTACCATCAAACATTTCAAACTTAGGAGGTTTATATCCATCGGGCAGTTCGACATCGGGCTGTATGCAGAGGTCTTCATAGTTCAACCCTTTGACTCCCTTGATTCTTTCGATGCCTTGAACCCGACTGGTCAGCTTCCTAAGTTCTTCGGCCAAGTTCTTGATAAGCAAGTCCTTTTCATCAGACTCAGGTATGTATGTGATCGGGGGAGTGGAGTGTGGCATGGTCTCCACATATATGGGATTGTTATGAGTGTGGAAATGGTCATTTGTGGAGTCCTGAGGTTCTGGGATAAGTAGTGGGCTGTTGTTTGGAGTATGGCAGGCATTGCAGTGTACTGGGGCAGTTTGGTTCTTTGGTGGGGTGGTGTGATGATGAGCTATGGGATGATTTTGCTGCTTTGGGATGTTTTGAGGAGGTGCAAGATTCAGGATGTTGACGTCTGGGACGTTGAGGGAGAATAACAGGTTTGCCAGATTCTGAACTTGATCAAGCTATTCTTGGAACTTTAACAACTTTCGTTCCAGCTGCAACACAGTTTCATTCTGAAGCCGAATACCCTGGCCATCAGTGGCCTCTACCCATTCAACCACATTCTCATTTATGTTGTTTCCTGAATCTTTCATTTTCTTGTTGCCTTTGTTCTTGACTTTGGGAGGACTAAGAGGAAGAGAGGGTGGAGGGCCCCTGGATCTTGTAAGATAGGATGATGATGCCAGAGTGCAAGAACTAACCTTTGGGGAGGGGAATAAATAAGGAAAGAGGAAAACAAAAACAAAAGTAGCCAAATCACTGAGGATTATGAAAAGTATTGCGGTATTTAAACACATAGTGCGGGAATGTAAAGTGCCTAATTTGGGGACCTCTTTTGTGCCCGAGGTAGGCCTAGCGACAAATTGATTTGGAGAACTTAGGATGCCAAATGCCTCATTTTATTGATGAGAAAATAGACAAACCCCAAAATGACACTAAATAAACCGGAAGTAAAGGTCACTAATAGCCATTGGCCTTATTACATTGATAAGTAAAAGAAAGACATTCCTAGCTACTTGGTCCCAGAAGGAACTTCCCCAGACTTGGCATTCTTTCTTCCCTCGTACAGCTCCCCCAACTCGCGAAGCCCCAGCAACAGGTCTGCTCTGGCTAGATGCCCTCCGTTAGTCCCTCCAGCCTTGTGACAGTCTTCAATCCTTTTGAGAAATTTTTTCTCCAGCTCCCCTATGTCTTGCTCCAAATACCTTAACCTCTTGTTGGTGCTGATAGCCATATCCTTCCGTTCCTCGATCAGTTTCTTGTTAGACTCGTGTATTTCGTGGTGCTCATCCACACACGCACGGATCCTCTTGCACAATTGGTTGTTTTTGACTTGTGCCTCGGCCTTTTCATCTATAGCCCTGTGGCCCCGAACGAACCCTGCTCGCTCAGACCACCCCAATTTTCTACCAACTAACCAGGATAGAAAGGGGTACAACCGGCATGGTATTTGTCTAGCTCGATGGTGTCCTTCTCCATTATAATTTTGCAGTGCCACATATGCTGGGCTTGGCACTTGTGAGGACTATCGTCATTTTGGAAGTCAGCTCGAAGATGGATCATCTTGTCGACTCTTGGAATGATTTGCTTCCTACCCACTTGCCTCATAACTCGAAGACGTAAGGGTATGTACCTTTTAGACCAATTAGTATTAGGAACAGTTCATCTATGGAACGGGCGATGAACTCCTCTGCTGGAAACCACTCGAACATCCACTGAACCTGTTCTTCTACCAAAGAGCTCGACCCATCCTTTGGCGTTCTCAGGCTGAGCAAACACGTCGAGGATGTAATTCATTCGCTTTATATGGTGGAAAGCGATGTGTGCATCTCAAACTCTTCGATGAACTTCTTGTCAGTACTCGCCCCTTTGGAGATGTTGTATGAGCCAAAGCTGAAGTAGTAGATTGCAGCCTTCGAAGCGTCTTTCCCCTCGTTGACACTTTTCCAAGGCTCGATATATGTCTGCAATGATCATGGGCACAATACTAAAGTCATGCCCACCAGTTCCTTCCATTAGTGTCTTGGTTACCATGGCCAATCTAGTGTGGATTCTCTCCTTCTTTATTGGAAACACAATCAGACCCAAGAAGTAAACATGAAGACGAATACTCTACGATGGATGTGTCCCAAGGATGTGATGGCAAACTCGTCATGATACGTACGGTATGATTTGTTGTGACCGTACCTCTCATACAAGTAGTCAAAAGGGATGTATGACTTCTTTAAGCATACCAGTTCTGCATTCTTCTTCAGACCCATCATTTTGAGGAAACCTTTGCCTGTGCAGTTTCAGGCATTAGCAACCCCGGGGGTTCCCATACTAAGCCAGTCAGTCCTCCTATTTACTCCAACAAAGGTGTCATTTCAATGCCCCCAAAGCGGAACAAAGACCTTTCACAATCCCAGAACAGGGTAGCAACCTCTATTATCATGTTGTTAGGCTGGATTTCTAGGAGAGATGGTAGATTGCCCAAGTATTTCCTGACGAGAGTTTTGTCGCTAGAATGTAAATCTTCCCACCAACTTAGCAATCTTGGAGGGATATTGGAGACCATGCCGAATCTGGGGACTTCGTGCCTCATTTTTCTGCAAGGCAAACAAGGTTAGGCCCTTACCCCCACTAGACTCGACTATTTAACACCAACAATTAGCATAAAGCATTTAATTCTCCAAATAAATGCACAGAACGTGATGATGTTCGTTTGGGTTTAGGGAAACCCAGTGGACTTTTGGATAAGGAGATCTTAAAAGCTATCGTGCGAACCACACTTTAGCCTGGCTAGGTTTGACCATGATGCATGAAACAACATAACAGAGTAAGGTTTCTATGGGGTTTTAGACTGGTACCCTCGAGCGGACAACTCAAGGGGGAAAGGCACGGAACCATCGACTGCACCATTGATCGACTAGTTTTACCGCAAATAAGCCTTTATGAATTTAGGGGATAATAATATAGGAAGAGCGCAACCACTCATCAAGCGTTGCTATAATATTTTCTTTGGCACGAGTGGAGTATGAATGTTGAGCATGATTATGCAATAAATAAGCATTAAATACACGTTGTCATGTATTTGCACGTTATGAAAGCAGTAAATACAGCAAATTATAATTTAAAAGCGTTTACAAAGGAATGAAACAGAAAAGAGCATGTCAGTTACTTTTGAGGAACAAATAAATGCTTAAAGAAATAGAAGAGTAATTACACATAAAAAAGGGTAAAGGAAAAGGTCGCAAGTATTAACAAAGTAAAGACAAGTTCACAAAGCTGTTTGAAATGGTAAAATCCTATATAACTCCCCAACAGAGTCGCCATGCTGTCGCGCCCCCTCTTTCCTCGCGGAGATCGGGTTTATGACGTTCGGTTGAGACAACTCTTTCCTTTTGGGAAAGGGGTTTGTGTTTTTTGAGAGTCGCCACCTAATGATTTTTAAAGGTGCTTTAGGATACCAAAGGGGTTCATTTAAAACTACGTTGTTAACCAGAGATAGGGTAAGGGCTTGAAATTATCCCAAGGGGAAGGTGTTAGGCACCCCTCAGGATACACAAGTGTGGTTCCCGGCCAAACAACTTTTGTGAATTTGAGCAAAGTTTTTGAAAGAGTTATGATCTAAACATGCATATAAAGGATAAGGGGGAGTCCTAGGTTGTTTGTCATATGTATCACATCAGTACAATACCCAATAATCACTCCTCAAAGAGGGGCTACACTTTGTATTAGCGCACCGGTCATCATATCCATATTCTACCCTTTGCCACCCCGTGAAAGTAACTAAATCGAGTGTTGGTCTCGACCTCTATTGCATGCTTTTACCCGTCCCTTCCTATTGGTCCCGGAGGAAATTAGGACTCCTATCGTAAAGGGAGGTTCTAGGCAGACCCTCAGGTTTAAAAGGTAAAAATTCTAGGGCGACAGATAACAAAACAAGTAGGACTGCAGATAAAGGGAAAGCATGGAAAGCAGATAAAGGCTCAAGTATTCCTCCACACATAGTACACATAAAAAACATGACTCATACACAGTTAAGGTCCAGATTCAGGTTCAGATCCTAAGCATGGTATTTAAGTGATAACACAAAGACAAATTTATTGCATAACTTAGAGAGGAAGTCTTAATCAGGCTTGCCAACTGGTTTTAAACATGCTGACAGTTGAACACTAATCACAAAGGACAGTTCTGGTTTTATTTCTTTATGGCTGATTACCTAAGACTTGCCTAGGCGTGTAGCAGTTATGAAAATTTCAGGTCGTTATACCTAATAGCATGCAGTTCTAAATGTTGTAAATATTCAGAGACTAATTACCATTTTGTTAGAACAGGAAGACTATTTTATACATCTTTATTTAGACCAAGTGTAGTTAAATGAAACATGGTGTCTAATGTAGAATGCTGCATATGCAGTTTCTAAAACAGGATCTCTAAATTCACATAGAATCACAGCATTATGCACAGTTTCAGGAATAACACAGGTGACAAATTTTAATGGTTGTTGACCTAGAATAGTATCTCTACGTGTATAGCATGATGAGACATGATTGCAGTTTTTGTTACCATTATTGATCCTATGAGCAGGATTTCTAAGCGAAGGCAAGGAGTGATGACATGCTAAAAGAAAATCAGATGTATGAACCTTAGTGACATGGTATATAAATGCATGGCATACTTGATTTCTAGACATGGTTACTAGTGCGCAAAAAAAATAAAAAAAATATACCTAGAAAAACATGATATCTACCCATACTTACACTATAGCATGCATATCCCCACCCATTTCCACTATCCAACCCCAGAATCATTTTTACAAATTATTACAAACCTCTGAATATGAATTACATAAGGAAAAGAAGAAGTTAACTATAGGGGGCCCTTCCATTGTAGGCCCAAGTTCCAGATCCTCAAATGCCATTGGTTCACAAGCCTTCACATGATCCAGGTGTGTCAAAGTTCCCTAAGGATAGGGATCCCGGGCAGTGCTCACACCCAGATTTCATAGCCAAGATAGAGTAAGTGCAGTGTGGAATGGCTAGCCTTTGTGTGTCAAAGTTCAGAGGGAGCTCAAGGGTCCCAAGGCAATGCTCACACAGAGGGGGCAGAACTTAAGGGGTCTAAGAGTATAGTGGAAGTGCTCATAGCGAGGAAGAGCAGTTTTAAAATAGTTTTGAGAAAGAGAGAGGTTTAATCAAAATTAGCTTAAAAAGGGTAAGGCAGTAGAACAACCAACATACTCAAACAGCACACACAGAACAATAAACAGGAATTAAGACAAGTTCAGCAACCACAAGCAGGGAGATGAGAGATTTGGGACAAGTATGAAGCACATAGAAACAAGCTTGCACACAAGTAGGCCTCAGAAAAGTATTACAAGACTTAAATTGTCATAGCACATTCTATCACAAAATGTTCATGCCAGGATCTTAACAACATTAGATTGAGGGATGCTAAACGGGTTCACACATTAAGTTCAGGAAAGGGGTTCAGGATTACTTAGTAGCTAGGGGGATCATGAATACATGCTGATAATGTACTGAGTTAGGGAGCAAGGCAGAATTGTAGTAAACAAGTAGGAGAAGCAGTAGACATGCTGAAATAAGGGAAGGGTAATCAAATCAATGAACTAGCAAAAAGGCATGCTAATAGCAAGGTAAACAACAGAACCATAAGTAAAAGCATAAAAGAAATAAGATAAAGTGCAATACGAATACATGTTGTTTTGGATTCTGTAAATCAAATAGAATACATACCAGTCTAGAGTGAGAGAATAGAACAGTAGTGTGCAGGGAAGTAGAGCAATAGGACAGTAGTGTGCAGAGAAATAGAGCAGCAATGTATTAGAGCAATAGAACAGTAGAGCAGCAAGTTACTCAGTCTTGGATTTCAGCCGACTGAGTAGCCAGTAGTCAATAAGAGAAGCAAGAGAGAATGTGTTGGAAAGTAAAAGAGAGCAATGAGTATGCTTGTGTGTGTGTGTGTGTGTTTTCGTGTTAATGAAAGAGTAGTGTATTTATAGTTTGAAAACATGTAGCAAATAAGGTAAAAATAAAAGTTCATTTGTGATGATAGAAATGTGTACCAATTAGAATCAAATCAGTATAAGGACCTCCTTTAATTAAGGGGTTAGAGTTCAAACGGTAATAAGCAGTGATAAATAAGGAATGAAGTCATGTAAGACTGAACATGACATATAAGGAAACAAGCATAGTATATAGCATATAATAGAGGCTAGGTTCGACAAATTCTAATTAAGGAAAATGTCTAAGAATCAATTTGACAACATAATTAACCACAAAATAAGGCAAGAGAATATTTAGGGGTTGAAATCAGTAGAGTATCATGCGAAGTCAGTGAAGAATCAATCACATGGATTCAAAGATAGAAAATAGTGTTGATTTAAAACCAATTTATGAGAACAAGCAAAATAAACACTTAGTAGACAGAATCAGAACCTTAATAGGCCAAAATTGGGTAAAATGATACAAGATTAGGGATTCACTTAGAACACAATATGAATCAACAGAGTAAACATGACATAGGCGGAAGAGATAAAGAGTCAGAAACCCTAATAGGAAAAAGTAGGGTAAAATCACAGAAAACTCAAGATGCTTGTGAAAACCGGGCACACATGTTGATAGAAAAAATACATTACCTTAGAATCTAGGGTTAAAACCAAAAATTTAGGGTTTTAACAAAATAAATCAGACAACAAGGGGAAAACCTCAAATAAACATAATGAGAATCACAAGATAATACTAAAAATCAGAAAGAAAACTGTTTAAAGGGGGTTTAAAAACCCTAGTTCTTAAAAAGATGAAGAATCGCTTAAAAACAGAGGGGTTTTAAGAGAGAAAAAGTGAAAACCTCAGAACAAACGTAGATCTGTCACAGATCTAGAAAGATCGGAAGATCTTAGAATTAGGGTTTCTAGAGAAAACCCAAAGAGAGAAGAGAGACTTAGATGTTACCAGCGTTTGGCCGGAAAATGCAAGAACCTTACTCGAACGGCCTTAGGAGGCCGGAAAATATGGCATGGGACCAGAGATGGGAGTGATTGCCTCAGGGTCGCTTGAAAACCTTCATCAGTGACACAAACGTGAAAGGCGGAGCCTTAGGGTCGATGAGGGGTGAGAACCCCATGGTTTGTAGCACGGGAGGTGGCCGTAGAGGAGAGACAGAGCTCAAACGGGGGAAGGTTCTAGAGAGTCCCAGAGAGGGAGATAGAGAGACGGGCGAGAGAATGAAGCGGGGTAAATAAGAGAGGGGGGTACTCTTAGGGTGTTAATTATGGTAGGTAGAGATCTGGGCAGTTGATTTGAATTAATCAACGGCTCAGATTAAAAGGGGGATTGGGCCGGGTGAGGTTGAAGATTGGGCTGGGTACTCATTGGGCTAAGGGTCCGGGTAAATTGGGTTAAAATTGGGAATTAAAATGGCTAAAAGTTAAATACCCATAAAAATAGCCAAGTAATTAATAAAAATGGCCAATATTCATATAAAAATGAAACTGAGGCTAAATAGATGAAATTAAAGTGATTAATTAAAAGACATAAAACGTCTAATTAGTGATTTAAAATGGTATAAATGTACAATTAGGCTATAATTATAAAATTACTGTAGTTATAATTAAATAATGCCAAATTGGCTAATTTATGAAATAATTAAATCCTAATAGGATTAAAAATGATATATTTGAACTAGGAAATATTTTGAAATTATTTACAATATAATGTATGAATAATTATTGAATTTAATACTGAATAAATTGGAAAAGAAATTAATAAAATATGAAAAATTATGAAAAAATACCAGTGATTATAAAAAGTGATTTTGAAGGCACATATGCAAATTTTAAAATAGTTTGAGGAAAAAATCATCGTCTTCCAAATCATTTCCTTTAATGGCACACGTATAAGAGGTAACATTCTCATTGGGGTCCGAGGTCCCGTTGTATTTTGGTATATCGGGCATCCTGAATTTCTTCGTTATGGGCTTTGGAGCCGCACTTGGAGGAATGGTTTTTGTACAATTTTTTTGTAGTCCATTCCCTTTAAGATCGGTGGTGCCCTCGGAATCTTATCAACTCGAGAGTTATAGGTTTCCACCTTCTTATCGTTGGCCTCAATCTTCTTTTCCCCTGACTCTATCCTCTTAGTATGTTCCTCGAGCATTCTCATTATAGCAGGGTCTATCGTCGAAGTATTGTTGCCTGATCTTTCAGGCACTGACTCGGTACAACGAGTAGCCTCTTGCTTGGCCCTATTCGGAGCCCCGTGCTGATCCTGCAACCGGGAAATAGCGTTCTATTGGGATTGAAGCATTTCAAATATGACATAGAGACTAATACCTTCGTCTCCTCTGCCCTGGGTACCTCGACTGTCGGTCCGACCCTCTTTGTGTATGCTTCCATCGGGGTTTCCGTCTAAATCTGCATTCAAAGCAACGTGTGAACCGACGTCGACCGGGTTAGCGGGCAGTGCTCCTCCGAGACTAATTTGTGGAACCTCGACTCCTAGAGAGACAACATTTTCATTCTCCCCGTGGAGTCCCAGGCCGTTGTCACCATGTGCAGCTGTGTTTTGTGAGTTTGACATTACTTATCCTGAATACGAAATTCTTGACAAGAAACAAGTGTAAAATAGTGTGTTATACCAGAATTAACACTGAAAATCACTATTATCCTTATCCCCACGGTGGACGTCAAACTATTTACCTCGAAATACGAGTAACAATTAAATTTGTAATGTGGTTATATGGATATGCGATCTAATTTAATGCTAATTGGTGAATAACTAAGTAAATAAGTGAATTAAACGATTTATATGGATCGAACCCGTATAATTGCAAGTTATTGACCTCGATCTGGATTAAACTCAAGAAAAGTTGCCAGAACAACAACAATAATATGAACAACTTCAAATACGAAGAACTAGCAGCAAACAAAAGAGCGTTCGTATTCAGCAGTGTAAGTGAGAAATTGTATATGATGATAACTGTGATAATAATACCCTACAGATGAATACGGTTCCTCTTTATATAGTAGAGGAATCCTAAATGAAGAATGATTCTAATTGCGGAAGTAAAATACATGATTGGCATTATTAACCACTAATAGCTCTACGGGCTCCGAAATTCTCGTCGGGATTGATGATTGAGTGCGGATATCTCGTGATTTTGTTATCGTGGTGTCGACCTATCTGATCCCGATCCATCGGTCTATACATTCCTCGAACCCGAACTCACTTCGATGCAAGTTTGCTCTCGAGATATGCCCTCGAACCCGTATAATCGAGTCTCTCGATTTTACCGTACACACCAGAACTTAGGGAATTTTTGTTTTGATAGGCAAGAGCATGTAAAGTTCAAGTTAAAATTGTTGGCTCATACAGACGAATCCATAAAAGCCACAAACAGCATCTCTTCATTTGTTTCACAATTTAGTATTAGCTACACTTTCCATCCAGAAAAGACCAAATGCTTTTTTAGTATTTAAAGATGACTATTGCATATTTGCTGGAGTAATTTCTCAATCAACATCAACTAACACAAGAGAAACCTTTAAAAATCGAATATAAATAGAAACCATAATCAAATCATCTAAAATAATCAATTACATGTCAATCAACATACAAGTTGGTTCGGCATCTATATATACTATAGCGCATTTGATGGAGTAATTTATCAATCAACAACCACTAACTAACACAACAAAGTGAATTTGGGATACCGGTTTATAATCTTCAGGTCGTATTCGGACGGAGGAATTGGTTTGCTAGCAATCGCTGCTAGTTGAAACCCTAGACGTAGACGAAAATAGCAAAATTGACCAAATAAAGGGCTGAACCAGCAAAATCAAGAGCTCAACCGGCAAACAGGGAAAAGACGACAACAACAACGACGCAAATCCTTTGCAATTCGAAATACTTTTCAACAACTCAGCAAAATCGAAGTCAAACCAAAAGGAATTAAAGCAATTTTATTTTTTTTCTTAATCATGATTTTAACCTATGATTAATTCCTAAATGCAATTAACACACTAAATGAAGAGATAAAGTTTGATGATTTTTATGATTTAAAATATTTCTAAATATGCATGAAGAATGCAAAAAAATAAAGAAAAACTGCTAAAATTTCATAAAAGCAATTAATGTAATGACCCGAGCAATCGTTTTGGGCTTTGGCGCGTTGTTTAGAAGTTTGAGGTCATGAGCAGCTTCACTTCAGGTATTATGACTTGTACGTCTGGTCGGAATTGAATTTCGGGAAGTTCGGAGTTGACTTTGAAAGAGAATTCTCATTTCGGAAGCTTTAAGTTGGAAGAATTGACTAAGATTGAATTTTTGAGTAAATGATCTCGGATTCAGGATTTGAAGGTTCCAGCAGGTTCGCATGATGATTTCGGACTTGGGCGTATGTTGGATCGGATTTTGGATGACCTGGGAGCGTTTCGGCGTCTATTGTGGAAGTTGGCATTTTGGAAGAAACTCGTAAATTTGGGTTGAGGTGCACTTCAATATTATCGATGTCCGTTTGGGATTTCGAGTCTGGGAATGGCTCCATATGGTGATTCTGGTATTGGGAGCGCGATCGAAAGTGGATTTGGAGGTCCGTAGGTCATTTTGGAGTCATTTGGCTAAAGTTTGAAATTCGAAGGTTTTTGAGGAGCTGGACCGGAAGTGGACCTTTTGATATCAGGGTCGGATTCCGATTTCAGAAGTTGGAGTAGGTCCGTAATGTTGAATATGACTTGTGTGATAATTTTGAGGTCAATCGGACGTGATTTGATAGATTTCGGCATCGAATGTAGAAGTTTGAAGTCCTAAAGTTCATAAAGCTCGAATTGGAGTGTGATTCGTGATTTCTACATTGTTTGATGTAATTTGAAGCCTCTAGCAGGTCCACATTATGTTTTGGGACTGGTTGGCATGATTGGTTGGGGTCCCGGGGGCCTCAGGTGGATTCTGGATGGTTAACAGATCAATTTTTGATTTGAGGATGAATTGAGGCAGCTGATATTTGGTGTAACCGCGCCTGCGAGTTTTGGCCGCAGGTGCGGCCATGGGGTCGAAAATGCGGCTTGGGCGAAGAAGGGCAGTGACCGCAGAAGTTTACCCGTAGATGCGGGTGCGCACCTGCGCTGAGGAGACCGCATAAGCGAATTGTTGGACCTGAGCATGGGACCGCAGAAGCGGCACATGCGTCGCAGAAGTGGGGCCGCAGGAGCGGTCTATGCACCGCAGGAGCGAGAAGCGGACTGGGCAGTGTGTTCTTTTAAAAGAGAGGGTTGGCTTATTTTCACCATTTTCCCTCTATGGGAGCCGATTTGGAGCAACTTGGGAGTGTCATTTCCATCACCAAGCTTGAGGTAAGTGGTTTATGCTAGTTTTAAGTTAAATACATCGATTACGTATATATTTTAACATAGAAATTAGTAGAAATTTGGGATTTTGAAGTAAAACCTAGAAATTGATATTTTGGATTCTGGCCATGAATTTTGGCATGGAATTGAGAATAAAATATATATTTGAGTTCGTAATATTATGGGTAATCTTTATCTTCGAAAATTTTGAAATTCGGGCACGTGGGCCCGAGGGTGATTTTTATCGACTTTTCTAGCGGAGTTGAGAAATTGTTTAAATTGAATTGTCGTGAGTATAATAGTATGTTTTTAAAGATTTTCACATTTATTGGCTAGTTTTGGAGCATTGTGCATCAGTTAGAGTTGTTGGAAAGGCTTGGAAGCCGGCTATGGAACTTCGGAGCGAGGTAAGTCTCCTTTCTAACCTTGTAAGAGGGAATTAACCCCATAAGTGGAATAAATTATTATGTGCTTCTATTTGTGGGGGCTATGTATGCACGAGGTGATGAGAGTCCGTACAAAGCTACTAGTTATGCCTATGTCCGGGTAGTTTTAGGCTTACATCATGCCTTGTTAATATTGTTATTGATTTATGTTTATTGTTTGCCTTGAGAGGGAGCGAGATTGAGTTTGCTTACTAAATGTTTTGAGAGGAGTTGAAATTTAAGAATTTAAGATTTAAAAGGTTTCGTTTGAACTTCGTAATTTCGAAAGGAATTGAGGAATATTATAATAGCTTAAGAAATCTATGTGTAACCGCGTTGCATGTATGTTTTGTGAGCGGGGTATTTCCTTCTACTACTTTTATGGGATCAGGTTGTTCGCCTCGGCATAATTTATGTACCACACTCTCATAGGAGCGGGCCGTTCTCCTCGGCCGGTTAATAAATGCATCTATGGTTCGTGCCATTCGACCATCTGGCAGTGCACAGTTTACTTTTTTGTTGGATCGGGTCGTACACCTCGGCATTTCCTATTTATATATTATCCTCATGCAACCGTGCATATTATTTGGCTAGAAGCCAGTGTATCTGGGGGGATTTCCCATTTATTTGAATTATGACAACCTCTTTGACTAAATCCACTGTATCTATGTATATGCTCCGACTACGGAGGGAAGTTGCTAGTTGAGATCTGAGTAAATTGTAAAGAAGGGAATTGTATCACATAATTGTACCACCTCTGTTTAATATTTATTCACTTCTTTACCGTACCTGATATTATTGGACCACTAGTAAGTGTCGGAGTCGACCCCTCGTCACTACTTCTTCGAGGTTAGACGGGATACTTACTGGGTACACGTTGTTTTTGTACTCATACTACACTTGTTGTGCAGTTTGTTGCACAGGAACATATATGTCTAGTGGCCTAGTTTGGCGCAGCGACATTGGTGATACAGAGACTTAGGTGAGCATCACCTCTCGAGACGACCGCAGCCAGCAGAGTCTCCTTCAAAGTATTATATTGTATTTTCCCTACTGTCCAATTGTATTTCGGACGGTTATTGTATTACATTTTGTTTCTAGAAATTGCTCATGCACTTGTGACACTAGGTTCTGAGATGTATATGGGATTAGTTAGTATTGAAAAGTGGTTAAAGACATTATTCTTTACTCGGTGAAGTTCATTATTTATCACTAAATGTAAGGAAAAGAAATTATTTCAAAAATATTAAAATGAGTATTTAATTAACTATTTAATGTTGGCTTGCCTGACAGTGGTGTCCGGCGCCATCACGACCTTTAATGGATTTTGGTTCATAACAACATGGTATCAGAGCACTAGGTTCCCTTAGGTCTCGCAAGTCATGACTGAGTCTAGTAGAGTCTTGCGGATCGGTACGGAGACGTCTGTACTTATCTTCGAGAGGCTACAAGACTTTTAGGAGCACTTCCCTTATTGATTCCTCATCGTGAGATTTGATTCCTTCGAGGCTCGTGCCTATGTTTCTTTCCTACTCAATCTTACGCGAAGCGCTTCCTACAAGTCGAGAATTTGAAGAATTGTAATGGTACTACAGATGTGGTATGGGATGTTTCTCCCTGCGTGGTTGTTTGGGCTACTGTCATCGCCTTGCAAAAAGATATTATGTTGTCTCAGCTCAGTAACTGTATTTCTGAGAGCTTTGAGTCTATGCACAAGTTGGTATGATGTTTATGAACGGTTATCGCACAGTTTTGATGTGATGGTAGGATGCTTTCCTATGTGTCGGGGCCGTGAATGACTTGAAGGGAGGTTTTCTAAGAGCGCGATTTGGAGATTCGCTATTTTGTTTCCGGTGGAGGAAAGTCAATCGGGCTATAAATGTTCAGGTTTGTGTTGATGGGGTAACGAGACTTGGTGTTCTCAACTGTGGTGTAATTTTCATATGCGACGTGGTGTCGTCGTCCTCAAATGTATGTGTTAAGTTCGTCGGTGTTACGATCTTCTACAATTCGCCTTTCGGGCAGGACATTGTGAGATAGTAATGAAGAAGCGGTTGTCAAAGATCGCGGGGTGCGGTGGTTCATGATTGAATCGATGTTCCTAATGTCGACGGCTCGAGAAAGATTATTTTGGAAAGTCTTAAAGTGATAGCGATCTGTTGGTTCAAGTGCTGCGGAGATAGATATTGATTTAAGGCAACAACTGGGCAGCAAAGGATGAGGAAAGACGTGTGGGAAGTGTCAGGCAGTGGTTAAATTTCTAAAAGGCCGACAAGGAGCGAAAGTCGAGAAGTTTCTCAAGGGAGTGATTTCGACCTAAGTGGGAGAGTGGAAGAGTAGCATATGAGTTCAGTGGCAGGGTAACTACGCACCTTGAGGAAAAGTTTAGAGAGATTTGGGGATTTTAGTGGACAGTGATTGGGTCCACGGGCTTAATTTGAAATATTCGCTATTATATGGCGGGAGATTTAATGCAACAGAAAGGGAGTTTATTGATGCGAAGAAGGATGCAATATGACTTTGAATCGGAAGATACTGTCACACATTTAGTTGATGTCCACTATGGGTGAACGGACTGGTTCAGTTAGTGAATGAGAAGGGGCTCAAGATGGGTTATTGATGTCGACATGTAATTTCCGCAGGTGGATTATCTCTGGTGGCCAGGTCAGCGGTCGCGTGGTTGGAAAAGCTTCTGCGAAGAATTTTACCGACTATCCAGTAAGGGGTCAAATATGTGAATGTTGCTAGAGATTCAGAATGTTCATGAAATGCTAACGGAAGGATTTTGAGGAATTTGGTGAGTTGGTTGTGCGAGATCAGTCCAGCGATGAACAAAGAATCTTGGTGGGTTCTAGAGTTGTGTAGCAGTAGCTTCAAGCTAAGTGGGAGAGTCCCACTGCCTACGGTTGGATTGCATGCTCGTATATTTGTGAGATTTCTGGTTATTTTCATATTGAGGGGTTATTACAGCTAAGGAAAAAGAACCTAAGTGGTAATTTGAGTAAAGGAAATGATAAAGGCGTGTTATAGTTGACCTTATTGACTCATGTTTGGGCTTTGGGAAGATTCAGGATTTATGCTTTGTACAGAGGTGATTTACAAGGGAAGTGATTCAGTCGGCTGCTTTATTAAGATGGGTGTTCATGTGCCAACGGAGCCTTGGAGTTGATTACATTCGGGACCAAGCTAGAGTGCGTGACTTCAACAACGGTCCTAGTGAATTCAAAGGTTAAAAATGTGGTGCTTAAGGATTTCAAGCCCGCGGTATGGTTAAGAATCAAGCTTTTGTAGCAGTTATTGATGAGAGGCACAGAATGTTCTATGACATTTTCGACTTGCAGAGTAGCATTTTGAGGAAAGGGAGAAAATGACTTCGGATTCATAGGAGAATTATCATAATGGGTGTATCAGTCGAAGATGCGGACGTGTGTGCAAGGAGGGCATGAAACAGTTCATGGGTTTGGATATAATGTGGTCTCATGGAATGGGGTCACTCAAGATGAGTGCAGATTTAGGTTGGTGATGCAAGGAATGGAGCTAATATTAACTCTGAGACAAGATTAGGATGAATCAGAAGAAGTTAGATTGGTTAACCATGGTTGAATTGGTATAATGGTGGCAGTAATCAGTTGCTTCAGCGTGATTAAGTTGTGCATGTGATTTGTGGCGGTATGTGCGAGGCTCGACGGCCGCCGTAATTGATTTTATTTGGAAGTATTCGAGTATTATCGCTTGTATGTGTAGGCGGATCCCAGAAGGGTTATGGTGGTTCAGACCACTACTTGAGGACTTGAATGTTTCACGGTTATGAGAAGTTACATGCGTGTTGCTATGGTTCTCTTGGAATGAGTTAAGTAAAAGGTTTCTGTATAATGAAGTGTATACTCTATTAGGGGTTTAGGAGTTATGATGAAATTCTTACCCTGTCGCATATTGACATGTCGGCGCAGTGAGTGGTATAAAAATTTGGAAGTGAAGAACCGAGGTTGTGGTTCGGTGTTGGCAAGGATGTCACGAGATCGGATGAGCAGGAAAGGGATTTAAATGTTTAGAATAATCTGGTATTATCTTCACCGTCACCTGAGGACGGTGTTTTGTGAAAAAGGTTTTGCAACCTGGTTATGGATTTCTGATCTACTTTACAGTGTTAGTGTGGCCGATAGTATGGATGTGTAGACTTGTTACCTGGTGCGTGGGGTCGTGGAATTGTATTCCACAGGTAGATTGTATAAGTGTGACATGTAGTCACTTGACTGATTGAATATTTAAACCAAGTATGAAGAAGGTGGTGATATTGCTTAGTTGAGGATTTATGCCTGGGGGGCGCTCGATTCATTTGGTTGTGGATTGTGGGAGTTTTTCCCGGCTATGATGGTTGTTCTTGTGTGTTATGAGAAAAATCGGGTTATTATGGACCCAGGTAAGGCTATTAGCCTAGTACGGTGCGATCAGAATCGGCTTGAGATCTGTGGATGGATTTAAATATGAATGTAGGCTCTATATCAGGCCAGATGTGTTCATTTCAGCATAGCACTCCTCATGGAGAAGTATTCGGACATAGGATGTTGTTTCATCGTCGGCTATTTCATGTAATATTATATTGTGTCGTGTGAGTTGTGAAACGGCTTGATAATTTCTTATGTGGTGAGGTTCCGCGTAGCGATGGTGTTATGTGAGCAGGATGGCTCTTGAGATTCAGATCATATATCGCACCTCAGTTGTACTTGAGTTTAGTAGCGTATGGCGCTATCTGTCTCCCCGGTGTTGGTATTATGCACTTAGTGCGCTTGTGACCGATATTCAGTATTTTATTGTAATGAGCAATTTAGCTCGGTGAGTATCTCCTTATGTGAATTTTATGTGTAGATCGGGTGGCACGCCGCCACGGATATGTTGGTTGGATCGAGTTGCACGCCGCAACAGTGTGAAGTCGGTTTTAGTGCCCTACATTATTTTTGTGTGTTTTGTTTTCCATTTTCTGAGGGAGGTCTATAGCACCTTTCTGGTTGCGTGAGTAGAGTAGTTCCTTCCAGAGTTCGTTTTTCTTATGTATCACGTCCGAGTTTGTAGCTTAGGGGCACGTTGTGGCATCATATGAGACTTTTGGTCATGTTTGGGGTGACGTATTGCCTGAGCAGTTCGTACTGGGTGAGAAGAGATTAGTGGATCTAGGATCAGTGCAATCAGATTATATGAAGTATATTAAAGAGTAAACACCATTATTTGGTTCAGAATGAGGTGATGGTTCTCGTCAGGAGTATAGACTCAATGATTTGTTGACTCGACAGTTGGTTATGAAATTCTACACATCTCTTTCGTTGTGGCAGTCATGTAAAAGTCGGGGCAAGATGTATAAAGGTCATGAGATGCATTGGGAGCATCAGATTTGTGGAATTTCGTCTATTATGATCAGAGAATGTTATTATGGTCCTGTGAATAAAGTGGCGCAAGGTGTGGATTCAACAAAGGTATGCAGTCATGTTCTGGTACATCGTGTGGTGATCGATTTCGTATGTTGAAAGCAGGCCCAGTGGAGAGTTCTAGATGTTGGAATTTGTCTCTAAGGCTTATTTGGCTAAGTAAAAAGGGATAATCTTCATATTTGTTTGAGCAAATGTGCTCAACTGAGTTGTGGTAGCACGGGTAGGTGCACGAGGTGTTAAATAATGATTTCAGACAACTCCAGTGCAGTTCTTAGCACGTTCGAGGACGAACGTATGTTTAAGTGGGAGAGAATGTAATGACCTGATAGGTCGTTTGGGGCTCTGGCGCGCCGTTCAGCAATTTGAGTCCATGAGTAGCTTCACTTCAAGTATTATGACTTGTACACCTGGTCGGAATTGAATTTCAGGAAGTTCGGAGTTGACTTGGAAAGAGAATTCTCATTTCGGAAGTTTTAAGTTGGAAGAATTGACTAAGACTGAATTTTTGAGTAAACAACCTCGGATTCGGGATTTGAAGGTTCCAGCAGGTTCGCATGATGATTTCAGACTTGGGCGTATGTTCGGATCAAGTTTTTGATGACCCGAGAGCGTTTCGGCGTCTATTGTGGAAGTTGACATTTTGGAAGAAACTCGTAAATTTGGGTTGAGGTGAATTTCAATATTATCGATGTCCGTTTGGGATTTCGAGTCTGGGAATGGCTCCATATGGTGATTTTGGTATTGGGAGTGCGATCGAAAGTGGATTTGGAGGTCCGTAGGTCATTTTGGAGTCATTTGGCTAAAGTTTGAAATTCGAAGGTTTTTGAGGAGTTGGACCGGAAGTGGACCTTTTGATATCGGGGTCGGATTCCGATTTCAAAGTTGGTGTAGGTCTATAATGTTGAATATGACTTTTGTGCAAAATTTGAGGTCAATCGGGCGTGATTTGATAGGTTTCGGCATCGAATGTAGAAGTTTGAAGTCCTAAAGTTCATAAAGCTCGAAGTGGGGTGTGATTCGTGATTTCGGCGTTGTTTGATGTAATTTGAGGCCTCGAGCAGGTCCACATTATGTTTTAGGACCTGTTGATATGATTGGTTGGGGTCCTGGGGGCTCGAGTGGATCCCGGATGGTTAACGGGTCAATTTTGGAATTCGATGATGAATTGAGGCAACTGATATCTGGTGTAACCGCACCTGCGAGGTTTTGGCCGCAGGTGTGGAGCCGCAGAAACGGCCATGGGGTCGCAAATGCGGCTTGGGCGAAGAAGGGTAGTGACCGTAGATGAGGAAGTTCACCCGCAGATGCGGGTGCGCACCTGCGTTGAGGAGACGCATAAGAGGATTGTTGGACCTGAGCCTGCGACCGCAGAAGCGGCACATGCGTCGCAGAAGTGGGGCCGCAGGAGCGGTCTATGCACCGCAGGAGCGAGAAGCGGGTTGGGCAGTGTGTTCTTTTAAAAGCGAGGGTTGGCTTATTTTCACCCTTTTTCCTCCATGGGAGCCGATTTGGAGCAACTTGGGAGTGCCATTTCCACCACCAAGCTTGAGGTAAGTGGTGTATGCTAGTTCTGAGTTAAATACATCGATTATGTATATATTTTAGCATGAAAAATAGTAGAAATTTGGGATTTTGAAGTAAAACCTAGAAATTGATATTTTTGGATTTTTGCCACGAATTTGGGCATGGAATTGGGAATAAAATATATATTTGAGTTCGTAATATTGTGGGTAATATTTATCAAAATTTCGGTATCCGAGCACGTGGGCCCGAGGGTGATTTTTATCGACTTTTCAAGCGGAGTTGAGAAATTGTTTAAGAGTATGTTTTTAAGGATTTGCACATTTATTGGCTAGTTTTGGAGCGGTGTGCATCGGTTAGAGTTGTTGGAAAGGCTTGGAAGCCGGCTATGGAACTTTGGAGCGAGGTAAGTCTCCTTTCTAACCTTGTAAGAGGAAATTAACCCCATATGTGGACTAAATTATTATGTGCTTCTACTTGTGGGGGCTACGTACGCACGAGGTGACGAGAGTCTGTACATAGCTACTAGCTATGCCTATGTTCGGGTAGTTTTAGGCTTACATCATGCCTTGTTAATATTGTTATTGATTTATGTTTATTGTTTGCCTTGAGAGGGAGCGAGATTGAGTTCGCTTATTAAATGTTTTTAGAGGAGTTGAAATTTAAGAATTTAAGATTTAAAAGGTTTCATTTGAACTTCGTAATTTCGAAAGGAATTGAGGAATATTATAATAGCTTAAGAAATCTATGTGTAACCGCGTCGCATGTATGTTTCGCGAGCAGGGTAATTCCTTCTACTACTCTTATGGGACCGGGGCCGTTCACCCTTGACAGGATTTATGTACCGCACTCTCATGGGAGCGGGCTGTTCGCCTCGGCAGGTTAATAGATGCATCTATGGTTCGCGCCATTCGACCCTTTGGCAGTGCACAATTTACTTTTATGTTGGATCGGGCTGTATGCCTCGGCATTTCCTATATATATATATTATCCTCATGGAATCGTGCATATTATTTGTCTAGAAGCCAGTGTATCTGAGGGGTTTTCCCCCTTTATTTGAATTATGAAAACCTCTTTGACGAAATGCACTGTATGTATATGCTCCGGTTACGGAGGGAACTTGCTAGTTGAGATCTGAGTAAATTGTAAAGAAGGGAATTGTATCACGTAATTTATACTTATTTGCTTCATATAATTTACTCTGTTTCATATTTATTCACTTCTTTACCGTACCTGATATTATTGGACCACTAGTAAGTGTCGGATTCGACCCCTCTTACTACTTCTTCGAGGTTAGACGGGATACTTACTGGGTACACGTTGTATTTGTACTCATACACTGTGCATTTTGTTGCACATGCACATATATGTCTAGTGGCCCAGTTTGGCGCAGCGGCATGGGTGATACGGAGACTTAGGTAAGTTTCACCTCTCGAGACGACCGCAACCAGCAGAGTCTCCTTCAGAGTATTGTATTGTATTTTTCCTACTGTCCAATTGTATTCCGAACGGTTATTGTATTACATTTTATTTTCTAGAAATTGCTTATGCACTTGTGACACCGGGTTCTGGGATGTATATGGGATTAGTTAGTACTGTCAAATACATTATTCTTTGCTCGGTGAAGTTCATTATTTATCGCTAAATGTAAGGAAAAGAAATAATTTCAAAAATATTAAAATGAGAATTTAATTAACTATTTAATATTAGCTTGCCTGAAAGTGGTGTCCGGTGCCATCACGGCCTTTAATGAATTTTGGATCGTGACAATTAAAATTATTTTTGAACTATTTTTAGGAGTAATTTCCTATGTGGGGCAAAAATTAGATGCTCACAAAACATACATTTTGGAGTTAAACCAAATAAAATTCAAAAAGTGTGACGATACGCATTGTGAAGTTTATAAGGAATTTGAAAAGGGTTTCTATTATTTTTATTGATAAGGATTATTTTAAATTAATAAGATATTAGACATGTATTTATAATATATTATATTGAATTTTGTCATAAAAAACTTTTGTCACTAATATGAAGATTTGAGATGTTTAGTTCAATTTTCTAAATTATTTCTAATATTTGAAAATAGACAGACTTTCCTCCTTTGTTTCTTATAGAGCTATTGTACTTTTCTTACCTACAAACTTTAATATTATAAAAGAGAAAATAAAATTTTAAATATATTATTAAAAATTTTGAGGAGCTAAAGCAAATACTTTACTAACCTCCCCTTAAGTCGCTCATGGATGAACACTACTTACCCCACAATTGTGCGAGCTGGAATGTGTAAAAATAGTATGATGGAGATTATTTTCAACTTGGTTTCGATTACATGTAGTTTTTATACCATGGATTTGTAACTAACAGCTTATTTGGATGGTTGTTACCAATTGTATTATATGATATTGTTACTTTAAATATAATATTTATTTTGATCGTTACTTAAATTTTATTGTATCGTATTGTTAAATTCATCGTGACGTAATGACAAGAAGCGTCACTTGACGTAACGATCACTTTGGTGTGGTCGCGTCGTTACATTATTTTTTTCTCTCATCTTGCCTTTCTATATTATTAAATAATTCTATTTTATTCCTTATCATACTTTTTATATAATAATTATATCTCATACCTCACTTTTTCATTGTAATATTGCAAGTTTATTCTTCATATTGTGGGTCCATGACATCATAAAACGACAAATAATATACTTTATCCAAATATTGTATTCATCATACAATAGTAATACAATACAATACAATACATTACGATAGGATACATATGAAACGATATAATAACCACTCGGACAAGCTGTAATATTGATACAATTATTTGATTGTTCTAAATTATTAAGCTAATTAAATTAAAATATCTGAATATGGAATAAACTAAGAACATAAAAAATTGGTAGAATTTGCGGTAATAAAATCCTAGGGTGATGAATTCTCTAATTATCAAGTTTGTTCTGAATTGACACCTAAATAGCGTGTGATATGATTCTATGAACTCTGGACTAAGGCTATCCAAAGGGACGGGCCATCCCGTCCCGGTCCCAATCTGGACCAGTCCCGTCTCGTTTATCTCATATTAAACAGGGATGGGACGGGATGTCCATTTCGTCCCTTTTATCCCATCCGACATTTCCCGTCCCGTCTTTCCCATTTGTTATTTAAATATTTGTTTTTGAAATAGAGTCGTTTGGAAACGGCCTTGTTTGCAAATTTAGCCATTCCCAACAGCTATAAACGGCCATATTTGGCGTCCCCTTCTCCNCTCTTAGATTATATCTATATTATTCTCTCAACTTTCGCACAATCAACTAAGTTTCAAGTATTTGGGCGAATTTTTGGAGCAACTTTCAAGTTTCAAATTAATTCGTCGAGTATTTGGAACAATATTTTGGGCAATTTCTTCAGGTTTCAATATTTAATCACAATGCACTCGTTCCATCTCTAATTTTAATATATAATTTTTGTGTATCATTTTAGTGCTTAATTTTTGTGTTTACTTTACATATTCTATTTTCGTATTTCATTCGTGTGTTTAATTTTTGTGTTAACTTTTAATTTTATCTTGTATTTAAATTATGGCTCCTAAAAAATATTTTTGGCATATTTGAAAAAGTAGTAAATGTGATAGTAGTAGTAATCCTAATCTTAGTCGTTTCCTAATCCTTCTGCTAGAATCAGAAAACATATAGACTAAATGACTCATGTTGATGAAACTTCACTTTCCCAAGCCCCGCATGTTATAATATTTATTTCGAAGAACAATTAGATCATGAAACTTTACAAAGACAATTTGGCAATTTTGTATTGAGGATGAAGAAAATGATGAAGAAAATAAGAAAGAAGAATTAGATGAAACACCCAGTAGATTCGCAGCACAAGCTCCAACTCAAAGTCGATCTCGGTCTGGAGCTTTACCCTTTGTACCTCCTGTAAGGGGTGAGCGTAAGGTTGAATGTACCAAAACATCACTTGTATGAAAAAATTTTAAACATGATAAAGTCAAAAATGTATGTAAAAAATGTAAGCAACGATTTGTACATACCAAAAGTGATGGGACGGGGGTTTAGCCAGGCATTTACTTAAGGAGCAAATTATGAATATAATATTTTATAATTCTTTACTTCATTTTTTTTATAAATTATTAAGTTTATTAAATAACTCAAAAAGCTAACTGTTGCAAACTTTAAAAACTTAGTCATTGTCAAAAAACTAGTCGTTGCCAAACTTAATGATTAAATAGATTTTTTTAAAAGGCCCATGAACCGTCCCTTCCCATCCCGTTTGTTAGCGGGATGGGATGTGCCTACCGTTTCGTAAGTTTAGGCCTGCCCCACCACCGTCCTGGCTAAATTTCCGTCTCATCTCGTCCCATCCGGTGAACCTGAAGTCGTTTGCTAGAATTTTAATGACTAATAACACAATTTTAAACCATTTTTTTAAAATAATTAAGATCGTTAATATCTGTCCAATTTAGGCTTACTATAGAATTATAAAAATGGCTAGAACAATTCTATATTAAGTTAATTAACCCCTTAAATAATATATATATTGTTATTTGATTGACCCGAACCAAAATATTACTTAAGAATATTTAAGAGAACAAGCACAAACAATTGCAAGCTCAACAATTGTATTTAACATAAATGCCTGGATCGTGCACAACTTTGTCCGTAGAAATCAAGAGATCCATACAACAATTGAGGTATGTCCTATCAAATTCAAATGGTTATTATCTTCAATATGCTAGTACTAACATTACTTCTAGAGGTGAAATGTGGAATAATATTAGAAGTATTTCTGATAATTATAAAGGTTCCTGGATTGTGGGGGAAGGGGGGACATTAACGACGTCTTTAAAGCTAATGAAAAATTAGGAGGAAGATCACTAAATCGTAGACGTGCTTGTAAGTGTGATGACCCAAAGGGTCATCTTATGAATTAAGACACTATTCTGGGCTCATTAGCCTTAAAAAGATTAATTTTAATCACCTCAATTTTCGTGCGCAGTCCGGGTGTGAAACCGTAAAGCTTTTATGTGAAAATATGAGAAATAAAAAAAAATTAGAGTTAAAATTTGGTTTTAGTTGACTTTGTTCAACATTTTAAGTAAACGGACCCGATCTGTGTTCCGAAGATCTCGGGAGGTCTGCAGTAAAATATGGAACTTGGGCGTATGCCCGAAATTTAATTTCGAGGTCCCTAGTCTTAGAAAATAATTTTTGAAGAAAATTGTTGTGTTGATTTTTAAAGGAAATAAAGAAATAAAATAATATGTGAAATTGATGATTTCGGGCTCGTATTTTGATTCCGGAGCCCGGAACAGGTTCGTTATGTTATTTAAAACATATCTGTGAAATTTCATGAGAATCGGAGTTGATTTGATGTAATTTGGACATCCGAATGAAAAGTTAGGAATTTGAGTGTTCTTGAGGAATTCTTGAGTTTTGAGGTTAAATCTATAGATTTTGATGTTATTTTGATGATTTGATCGCACGAGCAAGTCCGTATAATGTTTTAAGACTTGCGTGCATGTTTGGTTTGGAGCCCCGATGGCTCGGGTAGGCTACGGAGTGTCTAGACTTAGAAATTTTCATTACAGCTGAACATCTGGTGTTGCAGGCCTCAGATCTCGCAAATGCGAGATCTGGCTTCGCATTTTCGAAGTCAACGGCCAGCCTCATATCTCACATTTGCGAGATTTTGGGTCGCAAATGCGACCTCTTTCATCGCATTTGCGATAATTTTTGGAAAAGCTCAGGGTTCGCAAATACGAGACCCGCAACCTGTTATATCAGATTTTTGACGGGTTTTTCACTTCTTTTCCAATTCTCTCAAACCCTAAACCTCCATAGGCGATTTTCCAAAGACACGAACTTCTCCAAATCATTGGTAAGTGATCTCTAACTAATTCCTTTCATTCCTTAACAACTGTTAACAAGATTTCAACCAAAAATCTAGAGTTTTCATGGTAAAAATTTGGGTTTTGGGTAGAACTTAGGAATTTCAAAATTTGGGGATTTAGACCTCTAATTGAGGTCGAATTCCAAAACCAATTGCATATCCGGGCTCGGGGAGATTAGGTAAATGGGTTTTGGTCCGAACCTCGAGTTTAGACCAAGCGGGTTCGGGGTCGATTTTTGTGTTTTGATAAGAAAACATAGGAAAATCATAGTTTTCATTAAAGTTGATTCCTTTAAGAAATAATTGATGATATTGAACCAATTATGATTAGATTCGAGCGGGTTAAAGGCAAATTCTAAAGGAAAGGTCGTGCTAGAGCAGTGATTGCTTGTGAGATCGAGGTAAGTGCTTGGTTTAACCTTGACTTGAGGGAATATGAATCCCCACTTAAATGCTATGTGAATTTACATGTGTGTGGTGTATAGGTAAGGTGATGAGTACCTATGCACCACCAAAAATTATTGTTGAACATGGTCCCTTCCCCATTTCCATTTATTTGCTTCCGGGCTTAATTGTTTCATGATCATGGAGGTTTATGTCTATTTGGATTCTTTAACTTATGGATAAGTATTGCTTCACGTATTTTGGAAGTGTTGGATATTCTCTTGGTTTTGTTATGTTACATAAGGATTGAGATGGATGTCAGTGTTACGATATGAATAAAATTTTCGGTTGGTTTCGTTATGAAATGATAATTGATGAAGTTTATGAGTTTTACAGCTTCTGTTTACAATTGTTGATAAAAAAATATTGTGAAAGGCTTGGCCTGAATTGTGAAAATTTTTATAAATAAACTGATATGATATGTCTGGTGGAAGCGGATTGCACACCGCAATAAGGAGTGATAAGGGTGGACAGGTGGGATCGGGTTGCACGCCGCAACAGGAGAAATAAGGGTGATATATATAGGGAGGAGCAATAAGGGTGGACAGGCGGAAGCGGGTTGCACGTCGCAACAAGGAGCGATAAGGGTGAATATTTATGTTTTACTTATTTTAAAAATAAGGATTACTCCGGTTTTATTAAAAAGGTTTTCATACTATGATTTTTACGGTGATTTAAATTGAAACTTGGAAAATTTTGAGGAGTTGAATATAATTAATATCTGAAAAGAGTTATCTGAGTTGTTTTTATTTACTATTTCAAGTTACTAGTTATCAAGTTATTATTATTTTTTCTTTCTTGCTTTATTATATATTGTTCACAGGTTATATTGTTTACGCCCCGTCGTAGCTTCGTCACTACTTCATCGAGGTTAGGCTCGGCATTTACTCAGTACATGGGGTCGGTTGTACTGATACTACACTCTGCATTCTTTTGTGCAGATCCAGGTACTGACCAGAGTTAGGAGATATCAGTAGCTGCACATTTTTCGTTCGGAGACACGAGGTAGATCTGCTGGCGTGTGCAGATTCCTGGAGTCTTCTCTTTACTTTATATAGATACTGTTTTATTTCATTCAAGACAGATATACATTCTTTCAGCCCTTTAATTGTAGTATTCTTAGTAGTTTGTGGATTGCGACACCAGACCCTGGATAGACTTATGGTTAGATATATTTAGTTCGAGGTTCGGCTTGTTTATTTCGTTATTGGTATTTTTCATGGAATCATTTATTGGAAATTATTAGATTTAGTCTATTTGAAATTGTCTGATTGTGTTTAAGTAAATATTCAAAGGAAGATGGTTGATAAATTTCTAACATTGGCTTACCTAGCAAGTATTGTGTTAGGCGCCATCACGATCCCGTGGGTTGGGAATTTGGGTCGTGACAAGTTGGTATCAGAGCACTAGGTTGCATAGGTCTCACAATTCACGAACAAGCTTGATAGAGTCTGAAGGATCGGTACGGAGACGTCTGTACTTATCTCTCAGAGGCTATGAAGTTAGGAACAAACTCATTTTTATTTCTACTCAGTCGTGCGATTCTTTATATCTCAGAAAAATACTTTTTCTGATTGAACTCTTCTATTCTCTCGCAATGGAGAGAACTCATGCTTCCTCTTCAGCTAACCAACAATCCGGTCTTCCAACAGCAGCAGCTCCTATTAGGGTTAGAGGCCAAGGCCACGTCAGAGACCGAGGCAGGGGCAGGACTCAGCCTGTTGCTCATACTGCAGCCCCAGCTGTGGAGCCCCAAATTGAGATTGATGGGAGGGGCTCCAGCTCAGACGATTCCAGCTAACTCAGGTCTCAGAGGGGTTCATTTCTACCCCGGTACTTCAGGATGCTTTGGTCCGATTAGTGGGCCTGATGGAGGGTGTAACCCAGACTGGTGCACTCCATGTTGCAGCAGTCGTATCTCAGGCTAGAGGTGGGGTCCAGACTCCTGCTACCCACACTCTTGATCAGACTACTCCTCAGATCCATACCCCGGCAGCCAACCCAGTTGGGGCAGTTCAGACAATTGCGGAAACCTCGATTGTGGATGGGGCAGCTATGACTTCCGATGCTTTGTGGATACTGGACAGGTTTATCAAGCTAATTCCACTCCATTTAAGTGGTACATCTTTTGAAGACCCACATGATTTTCTTGACCGCTGCTATGAAATATTGCACAACATGGGGATAAGTTGAAAGCAAGGGGTGGTTTATATGAGCTGTGAAGTTTAACATTGTGGATTATCACACATTGTGACCTGTGACTTCTTGCAAAGTGGGGAAGTCCACTATCAAGGAATAGATTGTGATCACGCCCAACTATGCCTTATAAAAAGGACTAAGTGGTCGTTATCAATATATTCTGGGTGTTAAGCCCAGAGTCGAATCCCACAGGGAATTAACCTACCAATCACAGTCATCAGACACACTTAATTCTATGTACTCAACTTCCAAGATATTTGAATAACAAGAGGTGTTTTTTCTACTAACTATTACTTTATGAAACTTGCTTAACTAAGAGCTAACTAGGAATGGTTTGTAAACAATAATGAGAAGAATCTAAGGTTATGATTTCCCTTATTGACGGAATCCCCTCCTGCTACGTTTCATATAAATTCGCCTAATCATCTCTATCGGTCATGAGCACTCTTCCTACCGTAAATCTCTCCCGAGTAATTATGACAATTTACTAGACATACTCTCCTGAGTTATGCTAGCTGGCATCTGTTATAACTCACTTAGATCGCACCCAAGGTTTCGTTATCCCTAATCCCACCTTTAAACCCTAGGTTATTGATTCCTCACATACGTCGGGAGTGATGATGTTCAACAACTACCTAAATATGCACTATCTCCCGAGTAATACATATTAAATAGGCATAGCTAATTGAAGATCCTTTCAATTAACTTCAAAAAAAACGTAGTTGAACAAGTAGAGATTAAAACTTGGCAAATCTATATTATCATAGCAAGAGGTTCATCCTTCAATAGGTTCCATAAAAACCTTAGACTAAATGTTTAGCTACTCATAACAAAACAAGATAAAGTAATAAAGTAATTCATGATTCTCAAGATACTGATAAAAGAAGAAGATTGAAAACTCCAATGGTGTCTTGACCTTTCTCCCACTTGTTCTTGCCTCCAAAATAAGTCTAAAAAAAGCTTAACCTTGACTTGGACGAGTTTGTTGAGTTTATATAGGGTTAGGTTAAGTTTCCCTCGTTTTTCACTTAAGTCCCTAAACTTTTTTGGCTTTCTCCAGATCGACCACGACCACGAGCCAACTGCGGCGTGATCGCAGTGGATTACGCCCACGCTGTTTTTCTCCTTTGTCCACCGCGTTCCAGTCGCGGTCCGACCGCGGTCGCAGTGGACTGTTGTCCAGTTTTCTCTAGCCTTTTCTTGCTCTTTTTCATTTGGACTTTTCTCTTTTGGCCTTGTATCTACATATTTGATTCCAAAACGCTCCATATTATCTTCCAACTCTGAAGTAACTCCTCCAAAGCACAAAAATGTTAATTAGATCATTTTGTTATCATTTATCACTTTAAACATCAATAAAGCATGGTTAACTTAGAGCATAAATGGAATCTACATCACATAATATAGGCTACTATCAACACCCCACACTTAAACCGTTGCTAGTCCTCTAGCAACAAAACCATACTCTATAGGCCTAATCATCACAGGGTAACTTCCCCACTTCTTGCACCAAGAACAATTCAAACTGGTAGACCATCTCAACATAACATCCAAACCTCAAGAGTGGACTCTCTCTCTAGTCACGCAATGTCCCTAATCGGCCTTCCTACTCTAAGTCAGAGGTCCAAACTTACCTTCCTTTCACGAGTCAAGTGCCTACTCACCACAAAGAAACTTATATCAAAGTTATGACAATTCACACACTGAGGCATTCAAACAAGTAAGAAGGCTCACCCTCAGAAATAAATTCTCATGCCACATAAAACGCACCATAGGCTTTCCCTTAGTGTAATACTCAACTAATCGAGCTCCTTTAGTCTAGAATCAAGTAGGACTTTATTTGGTTGTAATGTAGGATGCGGGACAGGTGGGATATATATATAGATATAAGAGTGGCTACACCTCCCTAAGCACTTTAATACATTTTTTTCTTCACATTTAAGCCCATACTTTTGTCAAACCATTATTTCACCTTTTCATCATTGTGTTATACCCTTTACTTCTTTAAGCACACTTTTTTCAAAAGCCACCACCTTTTGAGACTTCATTCTTTTTTTTTTCAGTCCGGGTGGCTTGTAGTATTCATTATCACAATGTGCACCTTTATCTAGATTCTCTTAGTTCCACTCAACAGCCCAACCAACCACCCCACACTTTCACTTTTTCATGTTCGTCACAACTCAAGTGCTTCTAGGAGGTGCTAGGGTTCAAAAGATAGTCCATTCAAAAATTGGGTTAGGCTTGTAATGTGGTTGCCAAAGAAAATAAGATTTCAGGCTCAAAGGGGTTAAATATGGTATATACAATCAGGTGAGTAGAAACGTATATAAATAGGTTCAACAAAGAAATGCCTATATCATTTTCTAGACCAATCAAAGCTACTATTTCGCTTCGTACACACACAGGGAAAGTTCTAGGCATTGAATGTTAGCAAAGAATACACAAAATTCTCACCCACACATGGCACATGACTCAGTCAGTTCGGATCATCAGACACTCTGCTCAAAGTATTTTTAGCCAAATTAGGAACATGCAATTTAAGGCTTTCTTGCTAGAGTCGACTAGTAAGCCTAACTGTCATGTTAAGGCAATCAGTATTCAAGGTACTACGGATTTCAGGGATCCTATTTCTACTCTTCCCTCGCCCAAGACTTCCTAATCTAAAAATAAAAAACTAACTACACCTGGTTCAAATGGAAACCCTTGGAAAAGAACTGTGGTTCAAAAAAATCAAGGGGGAGATGATACACTACCTAACAAAAGAAAATCTTTTTGTTTTTGTTATTTATTTTTTTGTTCGGCTTAAGACCCTCAAGAGACCTGTCGAGAGGTGTCCGTCTTCGGGCCAAGCCGAAGTTAATTAATCAACAAATCAAAATATCAAACAAACCAAAATACTACACAAACTATACAAGTGTACAACAACAACAACAACCATCCCCCACCCCAGACTTAAAAATTTGGCATGTCCCCATGTCAAAGAAATTAAAGCAAAGTAAGGTAAGGGGACTTCCCTGGTGCTTAATATTGATCGAAAACGGTGCCAGGATCGAGGTGACATGCTCGACCTAACGCCCAGAGCCAGCCCATGATCTTTTTCTTAGACCTAGCACTTTGGGTGGCCAAATTGTCAACTCGAGCACCCAGCTCATTGACTGAAGTGCGTAGGCCAGCCATATATTTATCCAAGGCTGTCATTTGGATACTCCGCCGGGCCTATGATGGGCCCACCTCATCAGCAATCTGCACCGGTAGGGCGGCAGTAGGCATAGCTCCCTCATCATCATCATCAGCAGCAGTAGCAGCAGCATCATCATCATTCGCATCAACCACCACAGGCTGGTCTTTTCCAATTGTGATTTTACTAGCTCTGAATAGGGCTTTTAATTGCAATTTCCCATTGTAGATGGGGTTCTTAGGAACTCGTGAAGCACGACATTTCCTGGTGACCAGGGAAGGGAAGTAGAACCCTTTGCTCGCATATGTGGACCGGATGAACATTTCATCTTGAATGAGTCGGGCCACGTCAAAGTCATGGTTCTTGATAAAACACCAAATTGCCATTGCTCTTGGCGCATTAACATCATTTGTATTATTGGATGGCAGCAGATGATTGTTGATGATTGTTAGCCAATACTTAGCTTCTCAATTGAGAGATTGGGAGTTCAATGTCATTCTTGGCTTGATCCATATTGGATCTCTACCAGCGACACATATTGTTTGAACCATTAAGTTCCAAGTGACCGGTGGTCTCTGATAATCCTGATAGTAGTCTGTATCTCTGGTGAAGACCGCCAACTTGTACACTCGGCTGATGGCCTCAAGAGACACATTCATCGGGGTGTTTCGTATTGTGACTACTCTATCGACATGGTCCCGCGCAGTTAGCATGGAATTCCCGGACCATCATAATATTGACCTCTTCCAGCTAATCAAAGAAGACGTCCAGCTGACGTCTCCTCAACTCGTCGTAAATCTGTGGGCATTGAACTCTTAACGCAACCCTCTCAGTATGCACTTCAGGCACCAACTACCTAGCTGATTTTGTATTATATCTATCTTGAGCCGCTTTGGATACAAAGCGGGTGTTGTCAAACTGGCTCGAACTCGCCTGAGTTCGAGCTCGGGATGAACCACCTGACCCACTGATGGATGCACCTGTGGCACGTCTTTTCCTGGATTGATGCATTGTACCTGACAAATGAAGGGCTACTATTAGTTAGGGTTTGAGATGTGCGAACCCAGGGTGGTTACTCAGACTTCACCACCACTATGGTCACATTAACAAGTATAGCTCAATGGGGCAATTTCACAAGCACCTAGTGTGCAGTGAATAATTATTTTATAAACTTAGCCCATGTAAGTCAATTTCTCCCCCAAATCAACCACAATCACTACACAAACTCCACCCTACCACAATCAACTTCAAACAACAACATCATGCTATTTCTACCATATTTTACACATTACCAACTAAAAAGAAGAATATAAAACAAAACTTTTACTCTAAATACTACAACACTTCTCTAGTTACAATTGCAAAAGAGAAAGAAAGAAGAAGAAATAAAGAAGCATAACATACCTGGGAGTTGTAGAGTTGAAAGAGGGGAAAAGGAGGAGAATTTTTGAGTGGAAGGGAGATTGGGGAGGAGGGGGGCTCGGATGTGTGTTTGTGTAGGAAAGGGAGAGGGGTTTGGGAGATAAAGAAGAAGAAGAGGAGGAGGAGGGAAGGCATGGGATTAGGGATTTAGAGTAGGAAGGGGTTCGGGGAAAGTAGGGGGTAGGTGTATTATAAGTTAGTTTAGAAAAGAAAAAGAAAATAAAAAAAGATTTGCACTTACCTGGTGACCGGAGGCAGAGAAGTATTAATCCACCGCGGTTGGTCCGCCCTCGGATCGCGGCCGCGGTGGACCGCGACAGAATTAGTGTAATCCACCGCGGTCGGTCCACGCCCCGACCGCGGTCGTGGTGAACCCCAGACAAAAATAGTGTATTTCACTGCGATCGCGATCGCGGTCGCGGTGACATACTTCCGGAATTTACTTGTTTTTATCACATTTTTTACCTTTCCGGAGTTGGTTCTTGCCCCCGACTTCTCCAAATATGCACCAATCTTCCCCTATACACTAATATTTGGGTTAGTATCATACATATTAAGTACAACAACAAAGAAAAAGTGAAAAACAAAAGAAAACATGGGTTGCCTCCCAAGAAGCGCTTGATTTAACGTCACGGCACGACGTAGATGAGCGTGTTTAAGGCTTGCTCGACCTCAGGGGCTCAGTCAAATGCATCACTAACACGTCCTTGACTCATCCATGCCCACATATGGTTTCAACTTGTGCCCAATGAATCTAAACGTGCGAGAGTCATTCTGTGAGGAAATCTCCATGGCACCCGAAGGGAGCACTTCAACCACACGAAATGACCCAGACCATCGTGACTTGAGTTTAACCGGAAATAGCCTTAATCTTGAATTATACAGCAACACCATATCTCCGGGTTTGAAATTCCGCTCAACAATATTCTTGTCGTGCAACCTCTTCATTTTTTCTTTGTATATAACCTTGTGCTTTCAAAAGCAAGGTAACGGAACTCATCCAGTTCGTGCAATCCGTGACTCTATTCGTTCCCGTAGCTTCTATGTCTAAATTTAGTTGTCTCATCGCCCATAAAGCTCTATGTTCTAACTCCATTGGAAAGTGACAGGCCCTTCCAAACACCAAGTTGTATGGCGACATGCCAATTGGTGTTTTCAATGCAGTTTTATAGGCCCAGAGTGCGTCATCCAATTTTTTTGCCCAATCTGTTCTTGTGGCATTCACAGTTTTAGTCAACACACTCTTTATCTCTCTATTCAATACTTCGACCTGCCCACTGGTCGGAGGATGGTATGGAGTTGCCACTTTGTGGCGTACATCGTATTTCGCCAGCAATTTCTCAAAGGCTCAATTGTAGAAGTGAGTGCCTCTGTCACTGATTATGGCTCTTGGGGTCCCGAAATGGGTGAATATATTCTTCGTCAAAAATCCAATCACCAACCTTGTATCATTGGTGGGGAGTGTTGCAGCTTCCACCCATTTGGACACATAATCTACAGCAACAAGTATGTACTTATTTCCATAGGAACTGACGAAGGGACCCATGAAGTCTATTCCCCAAACATCGAACACTTCAACTTCTTGAATTGGGTTCATTGGCATCTCATGGCGACGGGAAATGTTCCCGGTTCGCTGGCATTCATCACAGCCCTTGACCCATAGATGTACATCCTTAAACACAGTTGGCCAGTAGAACCCGACTTCTAGAACTTTCGCGCTCATGCTTACTCCTCCAAAATGTCCTCCATATGCCGATGCGTGACATGCCTGCAAAACAGAAGATTGGTCTATCTCGGGGACACACCTACAGATCATATTGTCAACACAAATCCAAAACATATAAGGTTCATCCCAGTAATACATGCGGCAGTCACGGTAAAAAAATTTCTTTTGGACAGAGGAAAAGTCATAGGGAACTATACCGCTTGCCAGGTAGTTTGTAATGTATGCATACCATGTCACTTCCTCAAGGCTTGTGGCGAATAGCTGCTCATTTGGAAAGGTTTCCAGAATATCCTCTACCTCAACTGATTTTTCAGCTCCTTCCAGTCACGATAAGTGATCAGCGACCTTATTTTCCGTGCCCTTACGGTCACGGATTTCCAAGTCGAACTCTTGAATCAGTAGCACCCAACGAATCAGGCGCGGTTTTGACTCCTTTTTTATCAGGTAACTGAGAGCAGCATGATCAGTATATACAATTACCTTTGAGCCAATCAGGTATGATCTGAACTTGTCAATTTCAAACACCACAGCCAGCATCTCTTTCTCCATTACAGTGTAGTTCTGCTGCGCTCCACTCAATGTTCTACTTGCATAGTAAATTGCATGCATTATTTTATCCTTCTGCTGTCCTAACACTGCTCCCACTGCGTAGTCACTTGCGTCACACATTAGCTCGAATGGTTGCTTCCAGTCGGGGGCAACAATGATGGGTGTTGTGACTAGCTTCTTATTTAATTCCTCGAATGCTACCCTGCAATCATCAGGAAAAATAAGGGGTGATCCTTTTCTAGTAATTTTTGAAAAGTCCTTTATGAATCTCCGGTAAAAACCAGCATGCCCGAGTAAGCTCTTTACCTCTTTGACTGATGTGGGAGGTGGAAGCTTTGTTATTACATCAAATTTCGCACGGTCCACCTCAATGCCCTTGCTTTATACTAGGTGTCCCAAGACTATACCTTCTTGTACCATAAAATGGCACTTTTCCCAATTAAGTACCAGGTTAGTCTCAATGCACCTTTTCAAAACTCTGGTCGGATTTTTAGGCACTCATCGAATGAGTTTCCCACCACTAAGAAATCATCCATGAACACCTCCATTATGTCTTCTACCATGTCTGTGAATATGTCCATCATGCACCTTTGGAATGTGGAGGGTGCATTGCATAGGCCAAAGGACATCCTCCGGAAAAGCAAAGATCCCATAAGGGCATGTGAATGAGGTCTTCTCTCTGTCCTCTGGTGCAATGGAGATTTGATTGTATCCTGAGTACCCATCCAGAAAATAGAAGTGGGACCTCCCTGCCATTCTGTCAAGCATCTGATCAATGAAGGGAAGTGGGAAGTGGGAAGTGGTCTTTCCGGGTGGCTAAGTTTAGCTTCCTATAATCCATGCAAATTCTCCAGCCTGTGACGGTTCGCGTAGAGATCAGTTCATTTTTATCATTTTTCACCACCGTCATTCCACCCTTCTTAGGAACACATTACACTGGCTAACCCAGTTGCTGTCAGAGATAGGGAAGATGATTCCCGCATCTAACCACTTAATGACTTCTTTCTTCACCACTTCCTTCATATTGGGGTTCATCCTTCTTTGGTGTCCTCTGGAAGGTTTGTACCAGTCTTCCAGCAGAATTTTATGCATACAAAATGCCGGGCTAATCCCCTTAATATCTGCCATAGTCCACCCAATGGCAGTCTTGCACTCTGTCAGTACCTGCAAAAGCTGTTTTTCTTGCACATCTAACAAACTAGATGAGATAATAATAGGTAATTTGGAGTTAGGTCCTAAGAATGCATACCTGAGATGGGCGGGAAGTGGCTTCAACTCTAGCTTGGGTGGTTCTTCTATGGATGGCTTGGCTGGCGGAGTTTCCCTTTTCTCTAAGTGTAGGGGCTCGAATTCGAGTGATCTCTTCCAAAAACCTTTGCCCTCAAGAGCAAGAACCCATTCCACCAATTCTTCACCATTCACCTCATCTTAATTCATCAGACATACAGCTAGAGGGTCCTCAATGTTTAAGGTCTCATCATCCTCTTCCAGGATTACATCCACGGCATCAATTAAAGAACAATTGGCGAATTCACTTGGTCGCCTCATAGATTTCTGCACGTTGAACGTTATCTCTTCGTCATTTAACCTCATCTTGAGCTCTTCAGTTTCGCAGTTAATCAGATCTCGCCCCGTGGACAAGAATGGCCTTCCTGAGATTATGGGAATTTCTTTATCCACTCTACAATCCAGAATTACAAAGTCTGCAGGGAACACAAATTTCCCCACATGTACCAACACGTCATCAAGAATACCTGAGGTCTGCTTTATAGTTCTGTCAACCAGCTGCAACAACATAGACGTGGGTCTAGCTCTTCCAATTCCAAGCCTTTTATAGATAGCTAGGGGCATAAGATTTATGCTTGCCCCTAAATCACAAAGTGCCTTGGAAAAAGCAAAGTTACCTATGGTGCAGGGAATTGTGAAACTCCCTGGGTCTGACAATTTCTCAGCAACGGGTCTTGTTACAACATCACTACATGTCTGAGTTAGTGTCACTGTGGCCAAGTCTTGGAAATCGAACTTGCAGGACATCAAGTCCTTCATCATTTTTCCATAACCAGGCATTTCTTTTAAAGCATCGATCAACGGAATATTTACCTAAATTTGTTTCAACATGTTCAAGAACTTCTTGTACTGTTCATCTTTGTGATATTTGGCTAGTCTCTGTGGGAATGGTGCTGGAGGTTGCTTCTTTTCTGTGATTTGGGCTTTCTCTTTTTCAGGCGTTACCTCCAATACCGGTTCCTACGTTGTCTCATCTTCTTTCTCAGCCTTATTTTGTTTGTTGTCATCTTCATGTGCATGTTGCACTGTCATCTCAATCAGTCCTGCTGAGTCATCTAGCTCAATGGGCACTGGCACAAGTGTCTCAACGGTTCTGCTTTCTCGAGCCCTCTCATGCTCAAAGTCCAGGTCTCTACCATTACGTAGACTCACTGCCGTCAGCTGCTTCAGGCCATGGTCTTTGGATTTACTTGAATGTATGCAGGTAACGTCCCATGAGGACGATGATTCAGTAACATCGAAATCTGACCCATTTGGAGCTTAATATTTTTAATAGCTGACTCGTGTGAATCTACTCTTTCACTTATTTTTGCATTAGACCCAATCACCTGTTGCATCATTGTCTCGAGTCTAGCAAACCCGTCTTCCTGTCTCCCATTATGTTTTTGTTAAGGTAGATGATACCCTTGATGCTTATTATGGTTGTGATAGCCCTGTGGCCTTTGGTAAGGTGCCATATTAACCTGTGGTCGCATGGCCCCCATGTTACCGTGATTATGATGTTGTTGGGCTGGCATGTATTGCTGATTTTGCTGCCCCCAATTCTGACCACCTGGTCTCTGACCCCCATAGTTGGACACATAATTCATGTCCTCAAGATAGTGTTGGTGATCCCCCTCAGCGCTCCACTAGTTACCAACTGGATGACTGATGCAAGATGTACAAAAGCCCCCATTGGCTGTATCAACTATATGCACCTGCTGTTTCTGACCTGACTCTTCCACCTTTTTAGTGAGGATGCTCATTTGTGTCATTAATGTGGACATATTTTCAGCAAGAGAGTTCGTTGGATCTAACGCCACTGAGTGGACCACAGGAGTGATGGGTGCATTTCTGTTTGTCCACCCTGAGTTCTGGGACATCTTGTCGAGCAAGATCTTGCTCTCTCTTAACGTTTTACTCAGGAATGCACCACCAGCTGAAGCATCAACATTAGCTTTTACACTATCTTCCAGACCCATGTAAAATCTCTGCCCCAACATCTGCTCAGAAATACCATGGTGTGGACATACAACCAACAGCCCTTTGAATGTTTCCCACGTCTCTTGCAATGTTTCTGTTGGTTTTTGTCTGAAGCTCAAGATCTCATCAATTTGTTGAGCAGTATTGTTGGGTGGATGAAATTTATTCACAAATTGCTTGACCAAATCCTCCCAAGTATTTATGGAATTGATGGGGAGTGAACTTAGCCAAGTCTGGGCTGCTCCTGTCACAGAGAATGGAAACAATAACATCTTTATTGCTTCCGGAGTCACGTTATTGCTTCCGGAAACAATAACATCTTTCTCGAATCCCACAGGGAATTAACCTACCAATCACAGTTATCAAACACACTTAATTCTACGTACTCAACTTCCCAGATATTTTGAATAACAAGAGGTGGTTTTTCTACTAACTATTACTTTATGAAACTAGATTAACTAAGAGCTAACTAAGAATGGTTTGTAAACAATAATGAGAAGGATCTAAGTTTATGATTTCCCCTATTGACATAATCCCCTCATGCTATGTTTCATATAAATTTGCCTAATCGTCTCTATCTATCATGAGCACTCTTCCTGCAGTAAATCTCTCCCGAGTAATTACGACAATTTACTAGAATACTCTCCCGAGTTACGCTAGCTGGATTTTGTTACAGCTCACTTAGATCGCACCCAAGGTTTCGTTATCCCTAATCCCACCTTTAAACCCTAGGTTATTGATTCCTCACATACGTCGGGAGTGATGATGTTCAACAACTACCTAAATATGCACTCTCTCCCGAGTAATACATACTAAATAGGCACAGCTAATGATCCTTTCAATTAACTTCAACAAAAACGTAGTTGAACAAATAGAGATTAACACTTGGCAAATCTATATTATCATAGCAAGAGGTTCATCCTTCAACAGGTTCCATCAAAACCTTAGACTAAATATTTAGCTACTCATAACAAAACAAGATAAAGCAATAAAGTAATTCATAATTCTCAAAATACTGATAAAAGAAGAAGATTGAAAACTCCAATGGTGTCTTGATCTTTATCCCACTTGTTCTTGCCTCCAAAATAAGTTTAAAACAAGCTTAACCTTGACTTGGGCGAGTTTTTTGAGTTTATATAAGGTTAGGTTAAGTTTCCCCCATTTTCCACTTAAGTCCCTAAACCTTTCTAGCTTTCTCCAAGTCGACCGCGGCTGCAAGCCAACCGCGGCGCGACCGCGGTGGACTGTTGTGCAGTTTTCTCTAGACTTTTCTTGCTCGTTTTCATCTGGACTTTTCTCGTTTGGCCTTGTATTTACATATTGATTCCAAAATGCTCCATATTATCTTCCAACCCTGAAGTAAATCCTGTAAAGCACAAAAACCTTAATTAGAGCATTTTGTTATCATTTAGCACTTAAAACATCAATAAATCACGGTTAATTTTATTCACGTTAATTCAGGTAGATAATTATGAGTTCTCCATTCGTCGCATCTCGTTGTCAGTATTGTGAAGGTTTGAAAGGAGATTATTGTTAAAGTGAAGTTATTTGATGATTCTGCAATTGATTATAAGCAACTATTAAGATCATATCGAACCAAAAGGGTGTTCCGTTTAAATGGTCGGATGAGTGTGAGGTGAGTTTTCAAAAGCTCAAGATAGCCTTGACTTCAGCACCGGTATTAGTGTTACCGTCAAGTTCAGGATCCTTCACAATATATTATGATGCTTCCCATGTTGGGTTGGGAGCGGTATTGATGTAAGAGGGCAGGGTGATATAGTATGCGTCTCGGCAGTTAAAGATTCATGAGAAGAATTATCCTGCCATGACTTAGAGTTGGCAGCCATTTTTCATGCATTGAAAATATGGAGGCACTATCTTTATGTCGTTCCATGCGAGGTTTACACGGATCATCGTAGCCTCCAGTGCTTGTTCAAGCAAAAGTGTCTTAATTTGAGACAGAGGAGATGGTTAGAGTTGTTGAAATACTATGATGTCATGATATTGTATTGTAACGATCCGGCCGGTCGTTTTGAGCTCTAGCGCGTCGTTTAGCAGTTTGTAGTCGTGAGCAGCTTCGTATTATGACCCGTGGTCATGGTCGGAATTGAATTCCATGAAGTTTAGAATTGATTTGGAAAGAAAATTCTCATTTTAGAAACCTTAAGTTGGAGAAATCAACTAAGATTAGAATTTTGAGTAAACGACCTCCGAATCAGGATTTGAAGGTTCTAGCAGGTTCGTATGAAGATTTCAGAATTGGGTGTATGTCCGGTTCGGGGTTTGGATAACCGGGGAGCATTTCAACGCATATTGTGGAAGTTAGCATTTTAGAAAGATTTCATGAATTTGGTCTTGAAGTAAATATCAGTGAGGTTGATGTCGGTTTGGGATTCTGAGTCTGGGAATAGCTCTATATGGTGATTCTAGAATTGGGAGCGCGATCGGAAGTGAATTTGGATGTCCGTAGGTCATTTTGGGTCATTTGGCTAAATATAGAAATTTGAAGATTTTTGAGAAATCCGACCGGAAGTGGCAGCTTTGATAACGAGGTCGGAATGCGATTCTGGAAGTTGGAGCAGGTCTGCAATATTGAATATGACTTGTGAGCAAAATTTGAGGTCAATCGGGTGTGATTTGATAGGTTTCGGCGTCGGATGTAGAAGTTTGAAATTCTAAGTTCTTAAAGAATTGGATTTGAGTGTGATTCATGATTTCGGCATTGTTTGATGTGATTTGAGGGCTCGAGAAAGTCCGTGTCATGTTTTGGGACAGGTTGGTATAATTGGACGGGGTCCCGGGGGTCCCGGGGGCCTCAGGTGGGTTCCGGGTGGTTGTCGGATCAAGAATTGAAGTTTGAATAAGTCAAGACTTGTTGTCATTTGGTGTGATCCGCACCTACGAGGATTTGGCCGCAGGGGCGAGATTAAGTCTGGAGCTGAGGGACCGCAAGTGCGGGAGTTTTGGTCCCACCTGCGGTACCACAGGTGCAAAGAGGGACCGCAGGAGAGGGAGTTGCTGGGCTGAGTTAGAGCCGCACCTGCGATGGAATTTCCGCAGGTGCGGAGCCGCAGGAGCGGCTATTGCACCGCATGTGCAAAAATGGCTGGAGGCAGTGGGGTGTTTTAAGAAGGAATTTTTGGCCATTTCTTCATTTTTTTTCATTTGGTTGAGATTATTTTGGAGAGATTTTCAAGGGATATTTCATCAGGGATCATAGGTAAGTTGTTTCTACTCGTTTCTAAGGTTAAATACAAGATCATTACATAAGTTTGATATAGGAAATTGTGGGAAAATTGGGCTTTATGAAGAAAAACCTTGAAAATGTAAATTTGGAATTTAGCCATGAATTTGAGTATGGAATGTTGAGTAAATTGAATGATTGAACTAGTAGGGCTATGGGTAGAATGTATCTTCGAGAATTTTGGATTTCCGGGCACGTGGGCCCGAGGGCATTTTGGTCTTTTCTCCGAGCGGGGTCGGGAAAGTATATAATCTGAATTTATTATGAGTATTAGGATGAATTTTCATTGCTTTGCCATTATGTGGTAGTTTCAGAGCGTTGTGTGTCCGTTGGAGTCATCGGAAGGGCTTGGAAGTCGGTGTTGGAATTTCGGAGCGAGGTAAGTCTCCTTTCTAACTTTGTGAGGGGGAATCATCCCCCTAGGTGAATTAGTTCAATACATGCTATTTTCTTCGGGGGATACGTACGCACGAATGACGGGAGTCCGAGCGTAGCCTAGCTACTATTATGCCATGTCCGAGTATCCTAGGACCCACTAGCATGCCTTATGTGTGTACCTGTAACCCTGCATGTAATATTAAACTGCTAATATGACCGAAAACGTAATTAAATGTCTAAAATAAAGCTAGAGATCATATTGTTAACCTTCTAAAATGAGAATTGTTTCCGCTGTGAATATATGTGTACCTGGACTGGGTTGTATCATGGAGTATCACTAAACTTGACAAATGAGTTTCAAAAACAAAGATTTCAAAACCTATATTTCATGTTTCTTTTAATAAAGATTTTACCACATTCCTGATAAAAACTATTTTCTTGATAAAATACGAATTTATTATGTGGATATGTGTAAATTTGGGTGCCTGAGTCGCTTGAGTGATTCGCGAGCAGGAAGGACCTGCATTTGTGTATGTATTCATATGAGCACCTGAGTCGCATGTATGATTCGCGAGCAGGCTAGCCGGATTATGTTAACCGCGTCGCGTGATAGATTCGCGAGCGGGGCAGATAGATGCATCTATGGTTCGAGCCGATCGACCCTTCGGCAGTACACAGTTTATTATTGTTGGTCCGCGCCGTTCGACCCTCGGCATTTCCAGCGCATATTTGCCGCGTAGTTGCTATGATATTTTCCTGATTACTGGCCTGAACGTTAAATTGTCGATTGAAATGACAGAGATTTAAAGCTATTAAAAAAGACTTTTGGAAGAAGTTGTTCCTTCCCGTTGATTTATTATTATTTGATTACACTATGTTGATTAATCGTTAATACGACAAAGATATAAAGTGTTAACGTGAACGGAGTTGAAAGATATTTAAATCTTGTTTTATAAATTGCCTATGATAAAACCATGTTTAGTGTCACTCTTAAATATTTTAAATGGACCTTTATTAAGTGTCTAATTTGACCTCTCGTCACTACCTCTCTGAGGTTAGGCGGGCGACTTACTGAGTACACGTTAATTTTGTACTCATGCTACACTTGTTGTGCATTTTATTGCACAGGTACTTTCATAGAAATGTGGAGGATTCGGAGACTTAGGCGAGATGCACCATCCGGAGGTGACCGCAGCTGATAGAGTCTCCTTCATACTGTATTTATTCATTTTAAATTTCCTTGTCCAGTTGTATTTCGGAAAGGTTTGTAATGATAGTATAAATTCTTATAAATTGCTCATGTACTTGTGACACCGGGCTCTGGGATATGTATTGGGATATAATTGCTTAAGTGAAATCTTTAAATCATTGTTTTTAATTAACAGACTTTTATTTGATTATCATGTAATAAAGTGAACGGAAATGTTTTTCATAAATGTTAAAATCGGAAAGTTATTTCAACTAATTAATGTTTTGGCTTTCCTGACCTTGATGTCCGGCGCCATCACGACCTTAGGGATTTTGGGTCGTGACAACATGGTATCAGAGTGCTAGGTTCCCGTAGGTATCATAAGTCATGAGCAAGTCTAGTAGAGTCTTGCGGATCGGTACGGAGACATCTGTACTTATCTTCGAGAGGCTACAGGGTTGTTAGGAGTACTTCCCTTCTTGATTCTTCATCGTGCGAGTTGATTCCTTTGAGGCTTATGCCTATGTTTATTCCTACTCAATCTTACGCTTCGCGAAGCGCTTGCTATGGATCAGGAATTGAGGAATGGAAATGGTGCTACGAATGTAATTCGAGATGCTTTCATGTGTAAATGGTCGTGGATGTTGTTATGGCCCTGCAAAAGGGGAATATGTTATTTCAGCTCAGTAGTTGTGTTTATAGGAGCCTTAAGGCTGTGCTCGGGTAGTGATGATGTTTGCAATTGATTGTCACGCAGTGTCGATATGATGATATAACGTTTCCCGTATGTTGGGAGAGATGAATGGTTTGAAGGGGGGTCTTCTCAGAGTGTGATTTCGAGATTTCAGTGTTTTTCTGCCGGCAAAGGAATGGCATTTGGGTTATGAATGGTACGGTTGGGGTTGATAAGCTAGTAAGACTTGGTGTCTTCAAGTGAGGTGGGATATGCACCTGTGACGTGTAGTCGTCGTCATTGATCGAATGGAATGTTTTAGGTTTATCGGTGCCATGGGTTCTTTGGTTGCGTGGGGTCAGAGTATTGAGAGAAAGCATTGAAGAATGCAGTTGGCAGAGATCGTGAGGTGCGGTGGTCCAGTACCGAATAGGGCTTTGTAATGAAGGCAGCTAGGGAAGATATGATCTTCGGAGAGCTGGAAGTCGTCGTGATCTGCTGGTTCGAGAGCTACAGAGAATGGTCCTGAAGTGGGGTTAGGCGATGGTCACATTTCTAGGAAGTCAGGTGTAAGAAGCAGTAGTCAAGCATTCGCAAAGTGGGGGAGCGGCATCATAGCTTGGAATTTGAAGATATTGTCGTGCATTTAATGGGTGTCAATAAGGAGCGGATGGACTAGTAAAGTTGGTAAATGAAGCAGGGAGTAGGATGGGGTATTGAGGTCGCAGAGAGCGTGCATTTCATCGTCGTTGGGAAGTATCCGCGGGTGATTTCCACAGGTGGGTTGTCGTGTGGGGATAGGTTATCAATGGCGGGGTTGGAAGGTTCTGTGAGGGGTTCTAGTGGCTAGTCGGTAGGAGATAGAATGTGTGAATGATGCTAGAAAATTCACGTATTTAGGGATGGTTAGCATGGGAATTTGGAAGAATTAGACGGATTGGTTGAGCAAATTCGTGTTATCAAAGGAGGAAGGATCTCAGCAGGGTCTAGAGTGGTGCAAGGAGTAGCTTCGGGTTAAGTAGGGGAGTCCCACCATCTACAGTTGGGTATTAGGATTGTCTTCGCATGGGGTTGAGGATTGTCGGCATGTTGGCAAGTTATTTCAGCTAAGGAAAAAGGAGTAAGATGGTAATTGTGCGTGGGATTTGATGAATATGTGCAAAAGTTGTCCCTGTCAGATCAAGGTTAGGCTTTGGAAGATTAAGAATTTATGCTTAAGGCATGGGCGAGTTGTAAGGATAGTGACTCAGTCACGTGTTTCATTGAAAAAGATGTTCCTGTGCTAGGAGAGCCTTGGAGTTGATTGTATTTGGGGCCGGCCGGAGTGGGTGACTCTCAATAGTGGTCCTAGTGAGTTCAAAAGTTAAGAATGCGGCGATTAAGGATTTCAGGTAGTAGTATGATCGAGAATCGAGCTTTTGCAGAGTAATCTCTGAGAAAAAAATGAGGATGGTTGGAATGTTCTATGATATGTTTCAGCATGCAAGATAA